>ML292758.1:12259-26428 GCA_005239495.1 Nicotiana undulata | reverse complement strand
TGACTACCTCGGTCTCATCCAGGTTGAACTTGGGTTTGTTCTCAAAGTTCTCAACTTCTCTGACGATCTCTTCCGGTATCACATCTTTTTCCTCTACTTATTCCGAGTCACTATCCTTATGTTGCGTTGTCTCATTACATGTCACAGTCGTTGGTTCATCAAGATAAGAAATAGTAATGTTGTATAGGAAAATATGAAAGATAACGATAACAAACATCAAATTATTGATAAATGCTGAAACGTTAAACAAAGTATCATTTAGATGACTTCAAACAATATTTTCCAAAACAAAATACTGAAAGGAAGATGTTTTTTAAACAAAATGCTCAAAAGACTTGTTTTTCAAATTACATTAGTAGCCATGCTACCCCGGGACTCGTCTGTCCCTGGATGGTGTGGCGGTCCAGTTTTTGAGAATTGCTCCCCTCTCCACTATCTGAATGATAAGGCCTTCATCCTCCTCCTCCTCCTTAACTATCACATTGCAGTCCATATCTTCATCTTCTAATAACAGGTTCCTTAGCCCAGCCAAAGCTTCCTCTTCTTTGGATCCTCATATTGTATCGGCCTAATGAAAGGTCTGACTCAGATGCGTCACTAGCTGCTCAAGAAGGTAATAGGGACCACGCCATGGCAGCGACCAATCATCATATTCTTGCCAGGTATACGGATATCCAAGCCCAAAAGTTGTACCATGAAATTTTAGCTGTATTGGCTTGGTGATGCCTTGGAGTTTCTTCCCAAGCCCTTTGCCGGGTTCATACCCCAACCATGCCAGTATGCTTTCTATTTTGCTGCTCCACCATTTATCTTTCTCAATTACATTAACGCGCTTGATGCGGTGATAAGTCTCTCTGCCCATCTTCCTTCTATTCTCCACGACCGGAACAATTTTTTTGGTATAAATGGGATTGCTCCCATCTCCATGAATGATTACTTCTTGATGATTCCATTCAGATTTCACAGCCTGATGCAAAGTGGATGCAACAGCCCCAGCGACATGTATCCAAGGTTGTCTCAACAACAGATTGTAGAATGCAGATATGTCTAGCACATAAAATTCAATATCGAACCAAGTAGGACCCATCTGCAAGCATAAATTGGTTTCCCCACTTGTGGCTCTTTGCGACCCATCGAACACCTTCACATTCATAGTCCCTGCTTGTATTTCATACAACCCTTTCCCAACCTTTTTAGAGTTATCAATGGACAGATGTTGAGGTTGGATCCTCCGTCTATCAAAACCCTGGCAATAAACTTACCCTCGCATTGCACTGTGATGTGAAGTGCCCTATTGTTGCTCAATCCCTCTGACGACAATTCATCTTTGTGAAAGGTGATCTTATGGCTCTCCAGCACTTGCCCCACCATGTTGGCCATTTCCCCACTGGTGACATTGTTAGGCATGTACGCTTTATTAAACACCTTCATCAAAGCATTCCTATGCGTCTCACAATTTTGCAGCAGCGACAGAATGGATATCTGGGTGGGGGGTTTTGTTCAGATGTCTACCACAAAGTATTCCCTCACCTGTACTTTCCTCCAGAGATCATCTGGACCGATTTCGATGATGGGTTGTTTGGAAGCAACTTCCTTACTTGTTCCTCCCAAATTCTCAGGTGTATAGATTCTTCCATTTCTGGTCATCCCCTTGTGCAGCACCAGACTCTTCCATTTTTGCTTTCCCTTTCCTCCTGGCTTCGGTAACATAATCCCAAGGTACGGCGTTGGAGTTGAAGGGCGGTGTGGATTCCACCGTCATAGTGAAGGGTGCAATTACTTCTACTTCAAATGGAGTAAGTATAGTTGCAGGTGCTGTTCTTTCGATTTTGAACGAAGTTGATGCGGCTACCTCAACTTCGACCAGTAGCTGTATCTGTACCACAATAGGAGTGAGTGTGACTGCAGGTTTCTTAGGGTCATCACCTTCCCGTATAAGCCCAATTGACCCTTCAGGATCCCATTCTTCATCAGTTTCTATCACATTTACTCGTTCACCCATATGGTTTGGGAGGGGATTGTTGCAGACATTGGGCGCGAATTCCTTTGCTTGTATGACTTTAGTATCAATTAGTGTTGGAATCTTCTCCTTCAGAGTGCGACATTCATCAATAGTATGCCCCTTCATGCCGGAATGGTATGCACATGTTTTGTTTGGGTTGACCCATTCGGAGGAGTTTTCCATGGCAACAGCGAGAATAGGGGTGACATATCCGGCAGCCTTTAGTCTTTCATATAATTGGTTGATGGGTTCAGCAATAGGGGTGTATTGTCTGGGTGGTCTGCGATCGAAATTTGTTCTGGGTTTTTGGTAGTTTTGACGAGCTGGAGGTGAATAATAATAGGCTGGCTGGGTGTTATAGGCGTGGTAGGCGGTAGCGGGTTGAGGATATCTGGGAGGTGAAGGTTCGTATGCGGGCGGAGGTGTTTGATATGTGAGTGGAGATTTTGGACCTTGGGCTACCATCACTGCCCCTGTATCTTTATTCTTTGAAATGCACCCCGACTGTAATTCTTTGTTTGTAGCTTGCAACGCCTCAAAATTTGTCACCATTCCACTCTTGATCCCTTCTTCAATCCTTTCCCCAAGTTTGATGATGTCGGAGAATTTGTGATTCTCGATGACCATTAACCTCTCATAGTATTGTGGATCCTGGGCCCTAACGAAGAATTTGTTCATTTGCTCTTCTTCCAATGCTGGCCTAACCTTTGCAGCTTCTGACCTCCATAGAGTAGCATACTCGCGAAAAGTCTCTGTTGGTTTCTTCTTGAGGTTCTATATATAGAAGACGTCCGGTGCATTTTCTATATTGAGCCTGAATCGATCCATAAAGTCTGATGCCATGCTTACACACTTCTTGGGATTTTGACTGATATACCAAGATAAGGCGTCTCCAGTAAGACTTCTCATGAATAACTCCATGCGAATCCTTTCATCTTTCCCAACCCTGATGAGCTTGTCACAGTATGTTCTCAAATGTACCTTCGGGTCACCTGTTCCGTCAAACATCTCGAACTTAGGAGGTTTGTAACCCTCCAAAAACTCCATGTCTGGCTGAATACATAGATCCTCATAATTCAGACCTTTTATTCTTTTGCCTTCTTCAACACCCCGGACTCGGCTTGTGAGCTTCTTGAGCTACTCTACCATATTTTTTATGAGAAGGTCCTTCTCGGCGGATTTTGGTATGTATGAGGTTGGTTTAGTGGAGTTACGTATGGGTAGAGGATTAGGATTTTGAGGAGGTGGTGCGTATTGGTAGGGTGCGAGAGGATTTTGCGGACGTTGATTTGGTGTGTTTTGAGGAGGTACTAGGTTTTGAGCCTTTTTTTGGTTAATGTTTGCGACGTTTAGGGTGAGGGAAAGGTTTGCCAAGTTGCGGACCTGCTCAAGCTCCCCTTGCAATTCTAGTATGTTCTGCTCCAACCGTAGGACCAAATCATTCTGTGCCGAAGTACTCCGGTCGTCTGAAGTCTCCACATTCTCTGCATCTGTAGCGTTGTCTTTTCTGACACCATTCATATCATCCATCTTAGCTTTCCCCTTCTCAATTTTACTAAATAGCCCAGAATTGTTATTACAAAATTATTACAAACCAGGATAATGAATTACAGAATAAAATAAGCTATAGAGAGCCTACAACAGGCCCAAATACATCTGGGCAACCCAGGCCTTCAACCCATAATAGCTCCAAGGCTCATTTTCACAGGTATAGAATAATCAGTTGTGAATGATTCACCCATAGCACACAGAACCCAAATCTCTAACGTGTCAAAGATCCCAAGGGCTTCAAGAACCTAGGGCAATGCTCACACTAGAGAACAAATGCTCAGAAACAATTCAAAGGAGATTAGAAACCAAACCCCAGTGTTTCAGAGTTCACAAGGGTCTCACATGGACCCCGAGCAGTGCTCACACTAGGCAGGTAAAGGACAGAACCTAAAGGACCTAAGAATGGGGATTGAAAGTAGCATAAGCAGCACATAGAAGGAGGCAATGGTTAAGAGACAAATTTTAAAACATATTTGGTTTTAGGAAGCCAACATAACATATTTCAAAACACAGAATAGTAGACAACAAGGTTTCAACATATAGGCAGAATTACATTGAAGGTTCTAAGAAAACAAATTGACAATATTTGCAAAGTTGTTCATGCTCAAATGCATAGTACTTAATAAGTTAAAGTCTGAAAGGTCTAATTAGGCTAAGTGTATATGCTAGCATTAAGGTCAAACTTTGTTCAATCGCAGACAGTATTTAGGCATGGTATAAAAGTGAAAGTCAAATAATCATATGGAATCCAAACAAATTAAAGACATGCTAAAGGACAAGTTATCAGGGTACATGAGTGACAGAAAAGGGGGTTAATAATAACCAAACATAACAATACAGAATTTGTAAAGATTCAGGACAGGTGAACTGATGAATATCCTAGTATTACCCTAAAAGATTACTAAATTCAGGGCAAGTGAAGAACTAGCAAAACAACATACAGGAAAAAAGTTAGAAGACATTAAGCTAATCACCTAAGAGGATTCATATTATTCAAAACAACCAGGCTCAGAACTAATAGTAGTAATTAGAGAACTAAAGAAACTCATATAAACATGAAATTGGCAGAATCATACTCAAAAGGTAAGCTTTAAATACACTGGATCATACGCATATGTCATAAATTCACAAGAATGAGACGACAAGGGTGTAGTGACTCACCAGTTAGGCAAGAAAAACAAGAATAACATCACGATGGTCGAGAGCCCAGAATATTTGGCATTGGCTTTCAGCCGGCCAAAACCAGAATTAAAACGAGATAGAAAGGAGAATACAGAGTCAAACCCTAAGTTTTTAGTGAGATTACAGTGATTCCAGTCTGTCCTAAAGGGGAAAGGGGAGGGGTTTATATAGTAGCATAGATTAAATCGAGTAAACAAGGGAAAAATCATAAAATTAAACACAAACAAGGAAGCCATACACACAGAATCAGTAAATAATTAGTTTTGAATAAAAACAAGGTAAACCTTAGTTTTTTAGGAAAACAAATATTAACGCAATATACATAAAACAGTAGCATAGGATTAATTTAGACACAAATAACACCTATAATCGGAGAATCAAACTAACTTTAGGTCAGATCTAAAGAGATCTGAAAACCCTAAAGTAGGGCCAGAGGAAATATTGATAGAAGAGAAGAATCGGAAAAACATATAAGAAAACAAAGTAAAATAAACAACAAACAAGGATATAAAATATGCAAAATCAACTTTGAAATCAATTTAAGAGAGAAATTCGGTAAACATAGTTTTAGGAAAGGTGTAAATCCCAAAAACCCAAACAATATCGGACTCATATATACAAAATCAAACGAAATATAGTTCAAGTATCGGAAATAGGATAGAATCGGGGAGATAGTACTTTCCATGTTTAGGCAAGTACTAAGTAACACCATAAAGAGTCGACCGGTAACCAGAAGGTGCTAAAATTGTAAGAATATAAGAGGGAAATCTCATTAGAAAGGGGATTAGGAGAGGGATCTTGGGTGATGGCGGCTTAGGGTTCATAGGGTGATAGATGAGAGTGTTTTGTGACAACGGGTTAGGTAAATGGGGTTAGGGTTAGAGGGTTGGGATATAAGGAGAGTGAGGGTTTTATTTTGTATGATCAATGGCCAAGATTAAGAGGAAAGTGAGGCGGGTCCGGTTGGGTTAAGCGGATGGGTTTTATTTGGTTTGTGGTTGGGGTATTGGGATAAGGCAATTTGGGTGTTGGGCTGCGTAATTTGGTCTGGTTTGGGTAGCTTCGGTCCGAAAAAATAGGGTATTTAGGGCTATTAGTTAAATACCCACTTTAATTAATAAAATAATTTGTAAAAATGATAAATAAAATGGTGAAATATTATTTGTGCACAAAATGGTTAACAACAATTATTTATCCCTATAAAAGCATAATTTTTTGCATAGATAAAGTAATTATAAGTGTAAGTGGGCTATTATCGCAAAATATGCAATTTTAGCCTTAAAAATGAAAATGTAATTTTAATAAATGCATCAAAATATTCAGAAAACTTAATATGGATATAAATGATGAATCTAGATGATAAAATCATCATAAAAATATTTATGATGCAANATAATTTTCCATATTTTTATTAATTTCTTTTCTAATTTATTCAGTACTTTATATTCAATAATTATTCATAAATTATATTATAAATAATTTCAAAATATTTCCTAGATCAATATATCATTTTTTAATCCTATTAGGATTTAATTATTTCACAAATTAGCCAATTTGGCATTATTTGGCTATAATTACAACAATTTCGCAATTATAGCCTAATTGTACATTTTGTACCATCTTAATTCAATAGTTAGTTATTTTATATTTAAAATATTAGTTAATTACCTTAATTTCACCTATTTAGCATTAATTTTATTTTATGTAATTATTAGCTATTTTTATTAATTATTTATCTATTTAATTGGGTATATAACAAGTAGCCAATTTCTATTTAAAATTTAGCCTAATTTAATTTGACCCCAACCCAATTGAAACCATCCAAATTACATAACCCAATACCCAAGCCCAATCTCTAAAAAAACCCCGACCCAATGTCTGATTAAATCCTGGTCGTTGATCAATTTTGATCAACGACCCAAAAACACCCCTTCCTTAATTAACCCCTAACGACTACCCCCTTCCCCTCATTCACTCCCCTCTCATTCATCTCTCTACTCTCTCTCTCTATCTCCGGTTCTCTCTAGAACCTTCTCGTCTCCTCATCTCCGATAGACACTGTCCACCCTCGCCGGAAACCATGGCCTCTCATAATCTCCTGGCCCCTGCTTCACCCCATGCCGGTTTGATGCTACCCTAAGGTTCTCAGGTGAACTTGGAGCAGTTCAACTCCTCCCATGGTCCCTCATGCCATTTTTCGGCCACCTCCAGCCGTTTGAGTAAGATCTATGACTTTTCCGGCTAAAGCCGGTGACATTTTTAAAGTTTTCTTGTTTTATCTGGGTTCTCTGAAACCCTAACTCCTAAGATTTTCCGATTTTCTTTCAGATCTACGATAGATTTGTGTATACTTTAAGCTATTTTGTTGTTTTCTCAAAGGTTCTCCAATTGTTTCTAAAACGACTCTTCGTTTTCAACTAGGGTTTCGTGACCCCGTTTTTGAATGACTTTTCCTACGGTTTTCAGCATTTTCCTAGTGCCTCTACTATGTTTTAGTGATTTATTTAAGCTTCTCGCGTTTATCTAACTCGTTGTGATGAAAACCCTAACTTTAGACCTAAACCCTAAAGTTCATGATTTGACTATGTGTTTGCGTTTCAAGAGTTCTGTGACTCACTGATATTTTTTACCCTATGTTATTCGTCTTTGATTTTTCTTGCTTTCCTGTTTATCTCACTGTTCACTCTGTAACTCATATGAACCCTTAATGTCATATGTTTTCACTACTAGGGTTTCTGACTTCTTGCCTAACATCTGTGCTAATTCGTGTTAATTCCCTTTAATTGATGTTATGCCTGTTTGAATCCCTGATTCTCTGCAATTTGTTACTTAATTATTTCCTGACTTGTTCCTCTGCTTATAATGTGCTCATTCCATTCATACATTGGAATCTATAGTAACTAGTGTTATTTGAATCCTTGATTCACTGTGATTCGAAAGCCTTACTTATTTCCTATGGGATATTCTTACTGATTTCCGACCTTTAGTTTATTTGCTGTTAATTGATTATTATTTCCTTAGTTGATATCTTCTGAATCTACTCTCAATTGTCTATTTGAATTGGGTTGAAATTGTTTCTTATATGTTATATGCATAAGAACTTTCCTTAATTGTTATTTACCTACTAGCCGTTTGAGTTTAACCCCTTCAATCAAGGAATACCCAATTGCCTGCTATACTTAAACTGTTTTATCTTTCTCTAAGCTATATATGGTCTTTTCCTTATTTGTTACTCACCGTGTGAATCACTCCCTTAATTATGGGGATACTTGTACTAATTGGGTACTGATTGATACTCAGTCCCACAATCACTGGTTAATTCTGATTCCTACCTTATTGAACACAGTTTTCAAACTATATATACACAGTCTTCTTGACTTTCAACGACACACAGACACGAACAATTGATCTGTTCAACTCTCTCTCACAACTAAAACTTGCTACTCTGTCTATTCTCTCTTCTGTGCTACTTGCTACTATCCTAAGTTAGCCGGTTGCAAGCCAAGGCTAACTAATGTGCCTCTTCTATTTCGGCTTTATGTTTCTACTTTCTTCACTTCACTGGTATGTCCTAATTTGAATTTCAGTTTTCAAACCAATATGTTTCCATCATTGTTGCAATTTATTGTGTGTCTAATATGCTTCTATTTACTATTTTGTTGTTCAACATGTAACTAAGATCCTGAATTCCCTCTACCTGTTAAGTTATGCTTTACTTAGCATGTTTCTGTATACTTAGCATATGTTTCTTATGTGAACTCCCATGCCTATGATTGATACATTAGTTTGGTCATGGTCTTAGTTGTTTGGTGTTGATATGTTAACCTAATCCTACTATACCCTGATCCTCTGAATCCTTATGAGTTTCTGATTGCATGCCTATATGTGTTTCTACCTACTACATGCTTACCCTTATCTGCCCAGTATTTGTCCCTCAATTCCCAGACCCCTGATTGTGATTGTTGGACTATTCTTGGTCCTGTTGTATGATGCTGAACTTGTTTTTTTGAGAATGATGTTCTTCCCAACTGTTTTCATCAGTTAAACCTTTTGTTATGAAAACTATTTTCACTACTCTCCTCTTTTCAAAACAGTTTCAAAACTGTTCTCTTACTTAAACTCCTCAAATTATGTCGAGCACTCTCACTATACTCTTAGACCCCTTAAGTTCTGCCCCTTTTGTGTGAGCATTTCTTTGGGGACCCTTGAGTTCCCTCTGAACTTTGACACACAAAAGCTGGCCTTCCACACTGCACTTACTCTATCTTGGCAATGAAATCTAGGTGTGAGCACTGCCCGGGATCCCCTAAGGTCCTTAGGGAACTTTGACACACCCGGATTGTGAAAAGGCTGTGAAACATACTTGGTATTGAGGACATGGAGAATCTGGGCCTATTCTGTAGGCTCCCTATAGTTAACTTTTCAATTATGTAATTTATATTCAACGGTCTGTAATAACTATTTATAAACAACTCTGGGGACGGATAGTGAAAATGGGGGTAGTATGCATGCCATAGTTGCTAAAAGGGGTAGAAATCATGATTTAGGCTTTACTTTCTACTTGCACAATAGAAATCCTATGTAGGGCTCATGTACGCATGCATCAGACCATCTTAGGACCATGTCTACTATTTTCTTTTCAGCATAGGCATCATCCTACTATTCAGAAAATTCTTTGTTAGAAACATGCTAATAACTAGCACGCTATCATGTACGCTAAGAAAAATCCTGTCCTAGGATAAACGTTAATACAAACCCGCTATACATGTAAACCAGGTCTAATAATGTAACTTCATGCACTTAGAAAATCTTGCCTAGGAGCTTTGCATACAATCTTTCTGCATCTCTATATGTACGTATTATATATCATGCTTTAGGACCTTATTCTGCGCCTAAACTAATTACTGACGCCTGAAAAGGCCTAAAATTGTTTTACCATGTTCTAACAAACCAGTAATCGGTCTCTGGATATTGACAACACCTAGAACTGTATGTTATTAGGTATAACAACCTGAGATTCTTATCAACTCTGAATAATTGCTACACACCTAGGCAAGCCTTAGGTAATCCACCATAAAAATATAAAACCAGAACTGTGTTCTGTGACTAAGTGTTTAATTGTTAGCATGTTAAAATCAGTAGGCAATCCTGATTAGGATTTTCTCTCTGAGTTATGTAATAAATCTGAATCTGCTATTATCAATTAGACATCATGTTTAGGATCTGAATCTGGACCTTAGTTGTGTATGACACATATTGCTTATGTGCACGGTTTGTGGAGGTCTTTGAGCCTTTTTTTCCTATTTATGTGCTACCCCTTATCTGCAGTCCTACTTGTTCATTATATGTCTCCCTAGAAACTTTCCCTTTAAAATCTGAGGGTCTTCCTAGTAACCCCCCTTTATAGGATAGAAGTCCTAAATTCCTCCGGGAGTGATAGGAAGGGACGGGTAACAGCATGCAATAAAGGTCGTGACCAACACGTGCTTAGTTACCTTCACGGGGTGGGAGAGGGTAGATATGGACATAATGACCCGTGCGCTAATACCATGTGTAGCCCCTCTTTGAGGAGTGTCATACCGGGTATTGCATTGATGTGATCCATATTATAAACAAACTTAGGAGATCCCTTTACTTTTCATAAATATGCTTAGATTGTGATTCTTTTCAAAAGCTAGTTCTTCATTAACTAGTTTTCAAACATCTGTACTTAGACTTAAATCCCCTATCATTTGAGCCTTACTTGTTTATTTGCTAAGTTGTACAAATTCACAAAAACGTTGTTTGGCCGGGAACCACACATGTGGATCCTGAGGGGTGCCTAACACCTTCCCTTTAGGATAATTTCAAGCCCTTACCCTGTCTCTGGTTATCAACGTAGTTATAAATGAACCCCTTAGGTTCCCTAACGCACCTTAAAATCGTTAGGTGGCGACTCTTCAAAAAAGAAAAACCTCTTTCCCAAAAGGAACGAGTTGGCTCAACCAATGTCATAAACCCGGACTCTGCGAGGAAAAAGGGGGCGCGACAGCATGGCGACTCCGCTGGGGATATTAGGCTTTTACCATTTCAAGCTGCCTCGTGAATTTGTACCTTTACTTTGTTTGATATTTGCACCCTTTCCTTTTCCCCTTTCTGTGTAATTAATTGTTTATCTCTTTCAAGTACTTACTTTTTTTTTCAAAAACAAAACTAACATGTTTCTTTGTTTCCCTTTGTAACTGCTTTAAATCATAACTGTTGTATTTACCGCTTTCTTAACGTGCAAAACATGACAACATGCTTTTAATGCTTATTTATTATTGCATAATCATGCTCAACATCATATTCCACTCGTGCCAAACAAATACTATAGAAACTCTTGATGAGTGGTTGCGCCCTTCCTATATTATTACCCCCTAAATTTGGATAGGCTTATTTGCGGTAAAACTAGTCGATTAGCGGTGTAGTCGACGGTTCCGTGCCTTTCCCCCTTGAGTTGTCCGCTCAAGGGTACCAGTCTAAAACCCCATAGAAACCGTACTTTGTTATGTTGTTGCATGCATCATGGTCAAACCTAGCCGAGCTAAAGTGTTGTCCGCACGATAGCTTTTAAGATAGCCTTGTCCAAAAGTCCACTGGGTTTCCCCAAACCCCAAACGGACGTCATCAAGTTCTGTGCATTTATTTGGAGAACTAAATGCTTCATGCTAATTGTTGATGTTAAATAGTCGAGTATGGTGGGGGTAAGGGCCTAACCTTGTTTGCCTTGCAAAAATATGAGGCACGAAGTCCCCAGATTCGGCATGGTCATCAATATCCACCAAAGATTGCTGAGTTGGTGGGAAGATTTACATTCTAGTGACAAAACTCTCGTCAGAAATATTTGGGCAATCTACCATCTCTCCTGGAGATCCAGCCTAACAATATGATAATAGAGGCTGTTACCCTGTTTTGTGATTGTGAAAGGGCCGTGTTCCGCTTTGGGAACATTGAAATGACACCTTTGCTAGAGAAGATAGAAGGACTGGCTGGTCTAGTTTGGGAAACTCAGGGTTTGCTAATGCCTGAGAACTACGCGGGCAACGGTTTCCTTAAAATGATGGGTTTGAAGAAGAATGCAGAACTGGTATTCTTAAAAGAATCGTACATCCCTTTTGACTATTTGTACGAAAGGTACGATCACAGCAAATCATATCGTACCTACCATGACAAGTTTGCCATCACGTCCTTGGGACACATCCATCGTAGGATTCGTCTTCATGTTTTGCTTCCTGGGTCTGATCGTGTTTCCAATGAAGAAAGAAAGAATCCATACTAGGCAGGCTATGGTAACCAAGACCCTAATGGAAGGGATTGGTGGACAGAAATTCAGCATTATACCCATGATCATTGCATACATATATCGAGCCCTAGAGAAGTGTCAACGAGAAGCGAGACACTTCGTAGGCTGCAATCTACTACTTCAGCTTTGGCTTTTGGAACATCTCCAAAAGGGCGAATACCGACAAGAAATTCATCGAAGGGTCTGGGATGACCACATCGCTTTCCACCATCCAAAGCGAATGAATTACATCCCCGACATGTTCGCTCAGCCTGATAATGACAAATGATGGGTTGGGCTCTTTGATAACCTGACTGAAGAACAAGTTCAATGGATGTTCGAGTGGTTTCCGACAAAGGGGTTCATCGCCCGGTCCATAGATGCACCGTTCCTGATACTGATTGGCCTAAGAGGGACATACCCTTACGTCCCTCTTCGAGTTATGAGACAAGCAAGTAGGAAGCAATTCATACCAAGGGTCGACAAGATGAGCCATCTTCGAGTAGACTTCCAAAATGATGATAGTCCTCACAAGTTCCAAGCCCAGCACATGTAAGATTGTGATGGAGAAAGATACCATTGAGCCAGACAGATATCACTCCGGTTGCACCCCTTTCTATTCTGGTTGGTTGGAAGACAATTGGGATGGTCTGGGCAAGCCAGGGTTCGTTATTACTGTCACTATGTAGTTCATTAAATTTACAAAATTATTGAAATCATTTGAGTTTAGCTCTATTTGAAAATTCGTCAAGTTAACCATGTACAAGTGAAAATAACAGACAGTTTAAGAAAATGTGATGATATGATATAAATATGAAGACTAGAGCTGGAATTGGAGGTAAATCTTACAAAAAATTAGGCTATTTCTGAAAATTCAGTCTATGTTTTCCCGTCAAAGGTAGATATTAAATGGGATAATTTCACATAAGTACAACTCACACACCTGCATTGCAACATAATAGCCTAGATATCACTTCGCGAATCTATAGCCCAAACATAACATGTTAATTCCTGAAAAACAACTTATTTTACAAAAATAACTTATATCACTTTGCAAATCTTTATATAACCAGTTGTTTTCATTCTCTTGATTTCCTTTGATTATTACACATTTGATAAAAAAAAAAAAGACAAATCGGCCACATCGCAACTCAAAAATTCTGAATAATACATATTATCTGAAGACAAGAAATTCATACACTTTTATGTGCAATTGCCAATCCAACAGGATAAAAGAAAAATTAAAGCATAGTAAATGAATTGCAGAATCCCTCTAACGCGTACAAGCTTTCTTTCATACATCACATACATGAAAAAGAAGAAGAGAAGGAAGTGTCAAACTTATACAATATTATACACAAATATAAACATTTATACATAATTATAAACTTCCATAGAGGCCTTTTATACACTGGCAATGTATATACATCCTTATAAACAGAAAAAAATATATAATTATACAACATTATACATAAATATACACATTTATACACAATTATACATAATTATCCAATATTGTATAAGTGTATATAAACACCACGTATACAATATTCCCTATGTCCAACACTACACTTGTTGTAAACAATGTATCAACTGTATAAACATGTATAAAAGTGTATAATAGGTGTTTGCATATCCATATATATTATTATATAGTGTTGATACAAACTGCTACATAGTTATGATTTTTTATCCAAGCTTCGAGTTGTAGTAGAAGGTATTAGATGATTCAACTCGTCAATAAGTTAACAATTTAGTGCCAGCGATTCCGAATTCAACACCAGACAAGATACACCCAATTTAAGATTCAGATATGTGTGTATTTTTCATTTTTCTTTCAAAATTTTCAATATTGTTCTGCTTGCCACCATTAGACTTGGCGGGCTTGGATGACGGAAGAGGAGCCTGAGCCTTCTTCGAGCCATTGATGGCAGAATTGCATAGGGGTAGGGGGAATAGCGGAGGCTGGGTTAAGAGAGGATGAGGGAATCTGTGTGGGTTAGAAAGAAAGAAGCGAGAGGCGGTGGGGAGAGAATTTGGGGTGTTGAAAATGAAGAAAGAAGAAAATAATAAAAACCCAGAAGTGTGTCTTTAATAATGGGCTAAAGGCTGAATTCCCCCCCCCCCCCCC
>ML292758.1:0-12130 GCA_005239495.1 Nicotiana undulata | reverse complement strand
ACCACTATAAAGGGGCAAAAGGCGAAATCCCCCCCCCCCCCCCAAGTTATATACAATATGGGTTAAACCTGGTAAGAACTTCAAATCCGGGCCATTTTCGGTTGGGCTGCTAGGCCAAGTGACAAGGACCATAATTCTTTCATAATAGTAATGCATAGAATAAACAAGTTGAGAAAAGGTGCCCCTGGTATCCTTTACAATCCAACTTGGGAAATTTTTTCCCCACATACTGTCACGACCCAAATTCCCAACCTTAGGGACGTGATGGCGCCTAACACCACATTTGCTAGGCAAGCTAATGTTAGGGTTCGCTTAACTATTTTCTTTAACTAACCAGTTAAACAGGATAAAATAATTTTAAATTAATACTTAATCTAATGACTTTAAATAAATAATTCACAATATAAAATAATAAAAAATTAACTAAACCGAGTCACGAACTAATTATATAGATAAATCCAAAAACTGCACCAGAGTCTGGTGTCACAATTCACGAACCACTAAAGAATACTACAAATACTGTGCTGAAAAGAATAATGTACTGTTCTGAATATAATAAAAACAACATTTATGAAAATAGGAGAAAACTCTCGGGATCTGCGAACGCCGGCAAATATACCTCGTGTCTCCGAAGGAATATATGGCCGCTCTAGAAATCTCTATTGCTGGCTAGTACCTGGATCTGCACAAAAGAGTGCAGAGTGTAGTATCAGTACAACCGACCCCATGTACTGAGTAAGTGCCGAGCCTAACTTCGACGAAGTAGTGACGAGGCTACGGCGGGGCTTTAGCAATATAACCTGTGACAATAACATATAAAGCAAGAAGGAAATCTAAACAAATAATTTAAATACTGCGACAATAATAAAATAACTCAGCCGCCTTTTCCAGGTCTCAGCTATAACCAATTCTCAATAATTTCCAACTTTCAAAACTTTAACTTTAAAAAAAGTAGTGCCCAAAAATATGAAGAATAGTAAAATAAACATTTAAGCTTTTCAAATCTTTATTTTTTTTGAAAATCAGTAAAAACAAAATATAAATGTCCTCCCTTATCTCTCTTTGTTGCGGAGTGCAACCCGCTCCCACTTGTCCACCCTAAATATATCACCCTTATTACTCCTGTTACAGCGTGCAACCCGATCCCACCTGTCCACCCTTATCACTCCTTGTTGCGGCGTGCAACACGCTCCCACCAGACATATCATATCAATTTATCCATAAGTTTCACAATTTAGGCCAAGCCTTTCACAATATTTTTGTCTCACAGTAATAAATAGGAAACTGTATTTTTCTCATAAACTTCATCAATATCCTCTCAACCATGAAACCAACAGGAACATAAATATATATATGATTCGTAAAAACAATGCCAAACCGCTCAACCGTTTAGTACTACAAGGAAACCAGCTAAAACAACCAATACTCTTTCCAAAATCACCCAACAATATTTAACAACAAAATAACCAAGTAGTCATAGAAACAAAAAATGAACATAGAACAATTAAGACAAGAATCAATCAAATTGGGAACGAGAAAGGGAACATGCTTAACAGGAAACTTGGTGGTGCATAGATACTCGTCACCTCACCTATACACCACACACATGCATTTCACATAGCAAACAAGTGTGGATTCCTATTCCCTCAAGTCAAGGTTAGACCAAATACTTACCTCAATTTCGTAGGCCACTCACTGCGCAATTACTGCCTTTCATCTAGAATCTTGCTCTAACTTGCTCAAATCTAATCATAATTAATTCAATATCATCAATTAAGGCTAAATGAACTAACTTTATTGAAAACATGATTTTTCCTAAGTTTTCTCAAAAAAGTGAAAACCCGACCCCGGGCCTGCTTGGTCTAAACTCGGGGTTCAGATCAAATTACGATTACCCATTCACCCATGAACCCAAATATACTATTAGTTGTGAAATTCGACCTCAATTCGATATAAAAATTTGATTTTTACAAGATTCCCTAATTCTACCAAAACCCTCAATTTTTACCATGAAAATTCTTAGTTTTTGTTTTAAAAATGATGAAAAACAGTAAGGAATTGAAAGAACAAAGTTTAGAATTGATTACCTATGACTTGAGGATGATACTTGGTGAAAAACTTCGTTCCTAGGGCTGTAAACTTCGAAAATTTGGAGAAGAAAGGGTTATGTCCATTTTAAAATTGAGTTTTATAGGGCTGGGCAGTCGACCTTCGCACCTGCGGTGCTTGGGTCGCACCTGCGCCTTTGCAGGTGCGGAAAAAGGACCGCACATGCGGAAATGACTAAAGTGGCTAGGGGTCGCACCTGCAGAGGTTTGACCGCTCCTGCGGGACCGCACCTGCAGAGATGGGGTCCGCATCTGCGAGATGACCGCACCTGCGTGCCCTGGCAGCGCGCCTGCGGTTTCGCATCTGCGGCCCTAGGCTCGCAAGTGCGAGCACACCAGAACTGGTGCACTAGCAGTGGTTTTCTAACTTTTAACACTATGAAACCTACTCGAAATTCACCCGAGCACTCGGGGCTCTAAACAATTCATGCACGGAAGTCTAAAAACAATATACAAACTTGCTCGTGTGATCAAATCATGAAAATAATATGTAAAACCATGAATTAAACCTCAAACTCATCATCTTTTTAATCGGATGTCCGAATCACATCAAACGAACTCTGTTTTTTACCAAATTTCACAGGCAAGGCTTAAATATCATAACAAACCTGTATCGAGCTCCGGAACCAAAATACGGGCCCGATACCAATGCTTTCAAACATTAATTCTTTTCTTTATTTCATAAATATTTCAGCAAAAAAATTTCTTTTAAAAATTGATTTCTAAGGATGGGGACCTCGGAATTCATTTCCGGGCATACGCCCGAGTCCCATATTTTACTGCGGACCTCTCCGAATCGTCGGAACACAGAGCCAAGTCCGTTTACTCGATATGTTGACCAAAGTCAATATTAATCAAATTTTTAATTCTAGAATTTACTATTTCTCATATTTTCATATAAAAGCTTTCCGGTTTCACACCCGGACTGCACACGCAAATCGAGGTATTTAAAATCAACTTTTTATGGCTATTAAATCTAGAACGGAGTCTAAATTCATAAAGTGACCCATTGGGTCATCACACATACTTCCTTCGACAACGTAATAGAAAATTTTGTTAAATTATGTGCTAGCTTGTTTAGACTTCTTGGAATATAAACAAAATCTATATGATCAAACAAAGTCAAAGAGCTTCCAAATGTCTTTCACAAGTCACTTCTGTCTTTCATGGAGTAGTAATTTTTTTCCGAATCATATCAACAACACTTTTTGCATATGTAGGATCTTTACTTTTTTCCAACCATTCATAATTGCACGTTCAAGAGCTATTCTTATAGCAAGCGCTTCAGCTATCATGGATTTTCTCACAAACTAGATTGGGGATCCATGGGCATGATACAGTTTCTTAAGGCTATCCATAGCCGCAACACCAATACTTGCACATCTAGCATCCACCTGTAAACCTGCATCAATAAATAATAATATACCATCTTGGTGGTTTGTTAGTTGATCCGCTAAGCAAATCCCATTTTGAGGAGAGTTATCCTTATATTCATGATACTCAAATGCTCAACATCGTCGCTTTCGGTACCACATATCTTATATGTTTTCTACATACTTGATATTCTCTTAGCAAGATTACTACTTACTGTTAAGGAGTTTAAGTTTATTTTTTAACTCCTAACCTCCATAGTGAATCCCATAACAATTTAGGAAAAGAATGGCAACTAGATGGAGCATCTAATCTACTATTAGAATTCTTACTAAAAATTTGCTTTGCTAACTGATATCCTGATTTAACTCCATAATTTTTGATTTTATATAGTGCTATATTAATTTATCTACTGTTCATGTGATGGAGATATGAATAAATAATATAGTATACACATCGCCTGACTTAAAATTAACGAAAAGATCTTATATTTTTCATGTATGTTCTTCTTCATTAATTAACTCAGAAACTTTTAAATTTATATTTCTCTTCGCATGGAAAGTTTTAGGCATAAAAACATTATTATTCGGAATCCACATATCAGTCCATACATTAACATTCCTTCTTCATGAAACTCTCCACCTCAAACCCTTAATTAGTAAATCACAACCCCATAATATACTCCGCCAAATCCAAGAGTCAGAAGGTGATAAGATGAACATTAAGAAAAATAGTATCGAGAAAATATTTACTTTTAAGCACTCTCAAAAGTAAAGAATCGGAATGCATTAATAAATTTTCAAGCTTGTTTAGCTAATAAGGCCATGTTAAAAATCTTTATATCCCTAAATTCTAATCCCCCTCTAGATTTATGATCAACACTCCCCCTCCCTCTCCCCCACCAAAATTTTGCAAGAAGTGATGTGATTTCCTTACATAGACAAATTGAGTCTTATTAATCAAGTCAAAATGTCGCCATTGAAGCAATTAAGATTAAATTTATTAATCCATTCAGCACGCGTAGCAGGACATTCTAACTCCGTTATGCACGCTTCAGACTTCAATCATAAAAAATTGTAGGGTACTAAGGTCTCATTTATTTGCACTTAATGGAGGTCTGAATCTTAATCATTTAGATCTCAGACATTAAGTGTATTTATTTTTGAAATCTGAATCTTAATTATTTAGATCTTAATTGTTAAGTATTTTTTTAACTTCACAATCACTTAATAGGTCTGAATAAGTCTGTATCATTAAGATCTATACCAGAGACTTAATTTCATTAAGATACTATCATCCATATTCATTATTAATTGCCGCCACCGCCTACCATTATCAACTATCACCATGCCAGCCACCACCACCATACTCAACCACCACCAACACTATCATCCTCAATCATAATCGCCACCATCGTCGACTACCACCACCCACCATCCCCACCACTCCCACCACCATCATTCTCAACGACAAGCAACACTCATCCACCCGAACTACACAACTAACCACCCCATCACCATCAACAACCATAGCTAGCACTACCAATCATTATAAACTACCACCACCCACCATCCCCACCACTCCCACCACCATCATTCTCAACGACAAGCAACACTCATCCACCCGAACTACACAACTAACCACCCCATCACCATCAACAACCATAGCTAGCACTACCAATCATTATAAACTACCACCACCCACCATCCCCACCACTCCCACCACCATCATTCTCAACGACAAGCAACACTCATCCACCCGAACTACACAACTAACCACCCCATCACCATCAACAACCATAGCTAGCACTACCAATCATAATAGCTACCACTATCAATCACCACTACCTACTACCCCAAACTACCACCATCAACCAATTTCACCACGAATCACTGCTTTTAGTCGGCATTCATAAGCACTACTGTTAACCATCACCACTAGCAACTATTATATTTTAAAAAGCTATATTCTAGTGATGGAATATTAGATTAATTAGTATTTTATTTGAATTTTATGTTTAGTAATTTTCAAATAAACGCAAATGTTATACATTCAGATGTTAAAAATCAAACACTCTTAATCATTTAGTATTAAGATCTTAATACACATCTTAACTGTTTTCTTATTCAAATACCTTAATCTTAATACACATCTTGATATTCAGACGTGCATTCATATTCAGACGTCTTAAGCTTATAAAAAACAAACGAGGGCCTAAGTACCCCTTCATTCTTAATTATTGATATCGGATTCAAATCCTGAAATAAAAATATTTTTGACAGGAAGTGCTTTAGCCCAAAGTGTGAATCCAAATTAGTCCTGCCCCAAAATAGATAGCGGACCCAGGGTGAAAAGAAGAAAAAGAAGAGGTAGGCTTCCCTCTTCGTGGATCCACCGCGCACCCCAAAAGAAATGTAAATACAAGATGAGAATGAAAATACAAAAAAAAAAAAAGGAAAAATAAATAAATTTACTGGGTACAATATTACAGGGAAAATCAAATTGACGAAATGCAGAAATTTTGAAGCATTTGCCATTATTTTAAGAAAAAATAAAAGGAAAAGGTATGCCAAATTTATGTAAAAAAGTTTACTTTTAATCCAAAAGAAGGTGCAATTCTATGGAAGTAAAAAATAGTACAGTTTCAGGAAACTATGAAAGTACCAAATATCTGAAAACAATAAAGAATAGAAGAACAAACAAATTAATTTGGACGTCATGTCTTTGTGACATTACTATTTTGAATATTTAGCATGCACACCCTCCTCTTTGCTGCTCAATTCCTGATACAGATTCTGGTATTCTCTGGAGTAGGCTGCAAAATTTTAAAAATTTCAACATAAATTAAAATAAGCGGCGTTTATTCAAACAAAAAGAACCAAAATATTTCTTGTTTAATAGTAGGAAAGTAGTTCTACTATTACGATGTTTAATATTAATAAAAAAAACATAGCTTCTATGATCCACATAATTCCACAAATTAATTAACAATTAGAGTTAATTACGAGGTAAGAATTTTTTTTTTATAAAAAAAGAATCTCGGTTTTTCTAATATAATTTATATTGCAGCATTATTTGATGTACTCACCAATGTGAAGGCGTTTCTTCATCTACTATTGACTGCCATCTGGAGTAAATAAAGGGTTCGATAATATTGAAAAAGCAAAGAGAGAATGTAATTCAGCAACTTAACAAGAAAATTGTCAAAATAACAAAAATAAAAACTTCAATAATAATAAACAATAATAACGATGACCATGACGAGCAAGGAGGACAAAGAGTCTTCCTAAAATAGGAATTTCAGTTCTACTCCTTTTAATAATCACTTAATTAGCTCTGATTTTTAGTCCTTATGCCATTGAGTTTAGATTTCTCAATGGTAAAAAGAAAAGAAAAAACCAATTTGGCTTTTCTGCTGAGGGAGTAAAAATATGTTTAACACATTAAAACAATTTTACAAGATGTAGCAAAGGGTTCATGGAGCCTTAGACAATGGGGTAGTACCAAGACAAACAAGCTTTAATTTTCATAATTATAATGAATTGGGGTTTATTGTATAGTATCTTATATACTTTCTTCGTTCACTTTTATTTGGCACGTTTTGACTTTTCACGCCCCTTAAAAACAACGATTAACATGATAATTTTACCACAATAACTCTATTAATAGATATTCAATAATTAAACCCAAATCCTAAATAATTTCCGAAGAAAAAAATACTCCAAAGAACAAGAGAATAAAAGATGACTTTAGTGGACTTTTGTGTTTAACAAAGGATGATAATGAAGAGTTCTATGTGAATTCCATATTGAGCATTGAAAAACTACAATTGACCATTATTTATTTAAGAAATGTTGGTTAATGAATTAAGGGTAAAACAAGAAAAAAATTGTCTTCTCTTGATATGCGTAAAGTTACAAGTAGAAATGAAAATCTATTTTTAGTATACCTGCCAAGTAAAAGTGAACAGAGAGAGTATATTATTTATGGGTGTATTTGGTATGAATGTTTTTCAATTTTCTCATGTTTGATTGGTTTAAATGTTTTGGAAAACTTTTCATTATGAACTCATTTTCCTTATCAAGAGAGAGAAAACATTTTCAAAAACTCCTTCTCAACCTTCCCCACCCCCACTAACCAGCCCCACACCCCCACTCCCACCCACCTAACCCTACCCCATGCCTACCCACCCCACGCTTCTCTCCAAAAAGTTTTTTTTTATTTCAGTTTTTTTTCCTTCACCNNNTCCCCCTCCCCCTCCCCCACCTCACCCCGCACAATTTTTTTTTTTACTTTCTTTTTTGTAATTTTAAATTTTTGTTTTTCTTTTTTCTGCACCCTCACCTCCAACCCCTCGCCACCCTACTGCCCCACCCCGACAAAAAAAAAAGTTTTTTCCTTAAATTTCTGTTTTTTCGTTTTTCTGCACCCCATCCCGGGATTTTTTATTTTATTTTAATATTTTCAGTTTTAGTTTTTTCATCTTTCGGTTTACAGGTTCGAAATTTTACAAGTTCCAAAATTATGAGTTCAGAGGTTTATGTGTTTGGAGTTTAGGGGTTCGAAATTTCGCGGTTTCGAAAGTTTAGTGGTTCACAAGTTAATGAAATTTGTGGGTTCAAAAGATTGTTGGTTCGAAAGTTTATGGCTTTGTGTTTATTGTATCTAAATTATTTATGAATACTATTGAGAAGTTATTTTCCTTAATTTGCATACCAAACACTGGAAAATGAATAAGATTACTACTTATTTTCCAAGAAAATATTTTTTTTAGAAAATATTTTCCACGGAAGACATTTTCCGTTATATCAAATACACCCTATAAGTATATATTTCTTCCTTCAAATTAAATAGTAGAGAAATGAACGCCGGCTTATATTTACTCGGACTAAATTAGCATATACAAATGAATTAAATGTTAAGTTGATTAGTGGTTAAAAAAGAAACACTAATAATTTGTACATACATGTTGTGATCATCTTCATTAGCAAGGGCAAGTTGTGCAGCACACAAGAATGCAGCATCCACATTGTAATCCTCCTTTGCTGAAGTCATAAAGTAATGTATATTTCCCCTTGATTCACACCATTCCTTGGCTTTCTTCTCTGAAACCTGTAAATAATACTAGTATTCTTACAGAAATTTCACAATAATTTAACCTGTTATAGCAGGTTGCCTAATTTGTTTTATAGATAACCAATTCTACTTATTATAGGCTGTTCTTTTTTATTATGTTTTAGATAACGTGCTAGTGTAATTTTTTTTTACGCTTTCAGTGTATATACATGTTGAATGAGAGTCCTGGAACAACGGTAAAATTATTTTCGTGTGACCTATAGGTCACAGATTCAAGCCGTCAGTCGTGTAAACAGCCTTGACTAACTACATTACATCCTTTGGGATGCGGCCCGTCCCACACTTTATATGAGTGTGTGATACTTTGTGCACCGAGCTACTCTTTTTAATGTATATAGAAGTTATACCCTAAGCAAAACTCATACTATATAATATGAAGAAAGTGTGTTTGACAAAATTGAGATGAGAAGGAAAAACTTACTGTCTCAATGCTGCCACCTTCCAAGTCTACTTTATTACCAATCAAGACAAAGGGGAATTTCTCTGGCTCTGTTAAGTCAGCCTGAAATCAATCACATACAAAGAAAGTGAGTAACTATTTGAAACCATGTAAAAAATGTCTATTAAAAAGACAGCTCGGTGCACAAAATATCTCATATTTATACAGGGTCTGGAAAGGGCCGTACCCTAAGGGATATGATATAAATAGCCTACCTTAAAACAAGCACTAGTGACTGCTTACACGGCTTGAACCCGTGACCGATAGGTTAAAAAAATGCTTATTATCAACTTGAAGAAAATGTTCATGATAATTAATTCACTCACCTGTTTGATGAATTCTTCATGCCAATGTTGAAGAGTCTCAAATGACTTAGGCACATTCACATCATAAACAAGAATGCAACAATCTGCTCCTCTATAAAATGCAACACCAAGGCTATGAAACCTTTCCTGTCCTGCTGTGTCCCATATCTACCAATAAATAAAAGACAGAAATAAATCCTAATCCGTTTTACGTCAAATAATATGTGAAGTAATTCCCGATATAACAGTAAAAGCAAGACGTGCAGGTGTTGTAATCACTTACTTGCAAGGTGGCTACTCTTTCATCAATCTCTAGTTCTTTAGTAGCAAAATCAGCTCCAATTGTCGCCTTGTATTGTTGATTAAATTTCTTGAAAACATATCTATAATTGCAGTTAATGAAACACAAATTTGCAAAAATCTCCAAAACTTACTTAGAGAAAATCCACTCTTCCCTTATCAGCCAAACCCTTAACAAATATTTGTAGGAAAAAAAAATCATCATATAAATGAATTATCGTCCATTTTAAAAAATTCTGACTCCGCCTCTAAACAACATTAAATAAAAAGTTTATCCAATGTTATTGGATACTGATTCACCAAAGATGTCTTTCCCACCCTGAGAATGCAAATCATATCAAAGTGTTAGCAGTTATCACATAGGAATAAGAACAAAAACCATGCACTACTTTCAAGAAAATTAGCAAATGGAAGTCTGTGTTGCTCGGACTCTCCAAAATTGCTACCGTAACAACGCCAAATCCTCCAAAAATATACTACTTCTGAAGGATCCGACACGCATCTGACGTCATTTTTTGAAGAGTCCAGCAACGTAGCTTGAAATAATAAAAAAGAGAGGGAAACAAAAGAAAAGAGAGCATCTTTATAAATAAAATGAATAAATTGGGTAATGAAAATTCTTACCCACAATCACCAAGAACAATGACTTTGATCAAGCTTCTTAGTGGCTTAGACATGTTCAAGAAACTACTACTATCTTTTATTTTTTACTTTGAAATAATCTCTTTTCTTTTGTTTCAAAACTTTATTATAAAACTATATTTTTCTAGAGGGTTCAAAAGATATAGGGAGAACTAAATGGAGGACATGACCAAAAAGGCAAATGAACATTTCAGATAAGTGTGGCCATTGTGTTTTTGCAATTCTCTATGTTTCTTTTTGGTTTCTGTATAGGAAGAAGGGATTTTAAATTAGACTATGGAAGTTTAATTATTTATTGACCAAGAAGAAGATTTTTGCCAGCAAAGATTTTTGATTTTATGACTTGGTTGGTTGTTAAAAGGAATGAGTCTTTCTTGTTTTATTATATTTAATTAATATTAGGGGGTAGTGCATCCCATGTACAGTATTGACCTTGGATTTAGGTGATAATGAATTTTGCATAATTGATTCTTCTAGATTCAAGTATTATTCCATCTTATTCAAAAGTTGTTGACTTCAGATTTCGCCTTTTCCCCCCTTAAGGGTGTGTTTGGTTGGAAAATAAGTATTTTTTTTTACTTATCTTTCCGTGTTTATATGGTAGTAAAAAACAATTTTGAAAAATATACAATTTAGACAAGTACTATATATATGAGACGAAAAGGGTAAGGGCGGGGAGGGTAGTAGGTCGAAGTCAAGGGCTGGAGTAGTGGTGTCAATATTAGGCGAGAGGGGGATAGACGGGTGGGGGTGTGGGACTCAGAGGCGGATCAAGGATTTCTAGAACATGGGTGCACCACTAAAAAAATAGAGGAGAAAAGTGCTAACTAGGAATTGATCCCTGTTTCTTTAAGTAATTAAATAAGTGTTGAACCAATTGCACCATTCAATCTTTATGGAGCATGAGTGTCAATACATAATATTGGACCAATTCTAGAAATAGGTACAATAAATACCTAATTTGCCAGAAGGACCATGGGTTCACGTGCCCCGTAATGTGGCTATAGATCCGCCCCTGGTATATGGCGAGGAAGATTGAGAAAGAGTTTTGGAAAATATTTTTCCTGCTTTTGTTAGGGAAGTCTTTTTGCTCCAATTGAAGGAAAATGAGTTTACGAAGAAAATATTTTTAAAAATATTTAAGCGGATCAAATATAAGAAAATTAAAAAATATTTTTTATAAATATTTTTTTTCAAACCAAACACACCCTTAGTGTTTTTCTTTTTCAAGAGTTGTTGCTTGTAAACTTTTACTAATTAGTTATTTCTTGGTAATGGATACCTATATCTCATATTTTTATATTCCAGAAAAAAATAAAATTTACAGTTTTTAGATCTGGAAAATAAGGTGGAATTAATGTGTGTGGTTGAATAGATGCATATTCACAAGTCCAACTTCTACAACTACTACCTTTTTCTTCTTTCTTGTGATTAAACTAATTCTAGTCTGATTACAATGTGTAGTTTTTCTTGTGATCCCATCACATGTTTCACTCCCAAAATCAGTTATGAAAAGTTGCTGTGTATATTAAATGCCCAAAAAAACTGAAAAATATGTTATACTTATTGAGTTTTTTTTTAATTCAAATTAAATTATCTCGATCAATTTTTGAAGTATAACTGGCAAATTAAGATACTTAGCTTTAATAAAGTAAAATGTTAAATACTTAAGTTGCACATAAAATATAGTAAAATATACAGTTCTTTTACATTTGATAATTGAATTTACTCGCACGAAAGAAGACCCATGCTATGGAATGATATGATTGAGATAAACAAATTTAAAAAGCATTTCTTTAATATATATATATATATATATATATATATAT
>MDKH01201389.1:0-14516 GCA_005239495.1 Nicotiana undulata | reverse complement strand
CAAAAACCAAGTATTCATTTTGGCAATCTGCATCCTTGGAAATCTGGTGATTTATTTGTACACGATGGGGCAAATTTTTTGAATGTATATAAATGCTATTTTTTTCCAGAATGAGGACTGCAAATAGTACCAAAAAATGCAGATTCTGGTTATTTTTGTGCAAAATGTTCCTATTATGCTTATCCCCAGCAATGTTAGTTCAAATAACACGTATCCTTTCCATTAACTAGATACGACTAGGATTTGGCCAAAGGGTTAATTCAATTATGGGGCTAAAATGTGGCCATAGCCCAAATACTCGCCTTTAAGATAATGAATCCAATTTCAGATGATTTTATCCCATAGGCTAAGGATACTCCCTTTAGATTAAAATTACAAAACTTAGTGGAAAAATCAAATATTATTCCAAAACTACCATAATCCACACTCGAGAGTGGCAACTCATGCCCTCCGACCCTTAACTTCAAGCATTAATAAAATGTACATAGCAACCACGGGTGCATTTCATGTGACGTGTTTGCTAGGTGCTCAAAAACAACAAGTGTACGCCAACGTAACTTGTCCAAAATAAATCCATAAACGTCCTAATTAATTTTAAAACTAAAATACTCCTTCAAAAGGAAAGAATAAAGAATAATCGAATATCGCCTCAAATAGGCATTATAAAACCGTCATGATCATTAGTCTTGACCACGTAATCTGCACTCGGGTGTGACAACTCATGTCCCCGACTTCAGCTTAAAACGATATTATATCACGTGTCGTAATTACGGGTGCATTTCATGTGGCGTGATTGAAACATGTACAAAAGCATAACGAGTGCACGTTCTCGTGACTTGTTTTCAAGATAAATTCATACTTATCAAAAGAGGCTAAATTTCAAAGAGTTTAAATATGCAATGGGATAAAACACGTAAATAATCAGATAATTTAGGCCAAACAATAGTAGTTAAGCGACCGTGCTAGAACCACGGAACTCGGGAATGCCTAACACCTTCTTTCGGGTTAACATAATTCCTTACTCGGATTTCTGGTCACAGACAAATCAAAACAGAGTTAAATTCCTCGATTTGGGATTCTAAAAAAATAAACCGGTGACTTGGGACACCATAACAATTATCCCAACTGGCGACTCTGAAAAATAAATTAATAATCCCAAATTCGATTAATGTCACTTTAATTGGAAAAACTCTTTTATTACCCTTCATTAATCCCGGGGTAGTGAAAAAGAAGGTGTGACAACAGCTACTCGCCATAAGCATGGAGGATGTGCCATGGTATGCAGACATTGCAAACTACCTGGCCAGTGGTATTGAACCCTATGAACTCTCATCTGTCCAAAAGAACATATTTTACCGTGACTGCCGAAATTATTATTGGGATGAACCTCACTTGTTTAGAATTTGCATTGATAACATGATCCGGAGGTGTGTCCCCGAGATAGAACAATTTTCTGTTTTGCAGGCTTGTCACACATCAGCGTATGAAGGACATTTTGGACACAGCAGCAAAAGTGTTAGAGGCTGGCTTCTACTGGCCTACTGTGTTCAAAGAGCACCAATGGGTGAAGGGATGTAATGAGTGTCAGAGGATGGGAAACATATCCCGTCATCATGAGATGCCCATGAACCCAATACAAGAAGTGGAGGTGTTCGATGTGTGGGAGATTGACTTCATGGGTCCCTTTGTCAGATCCTATGGCAATAAGTACATACTTGTTGCTGTAGATTACATGTCCAAATGGATGGAAGCTGCAGCATTTCCCACCAATGATGCAATAGTGGTGGTGGGGTTCTTGAAGAAAAACATATTCACACGTTTTGGGATCCCAAGGGCCATTATTAGTGACGGAGGCACTCACTTCTGCAATCGTGTCTTCGAAAAGCTACTATCCAAGTATGATGTGCGCCACAAGGTGGAAAACCCTTATCACCCTCAGACGAGTGGGCAGGTTGAAGTATCAAACCGTGAAATCAAGAGTGTGTTGACCAAAATAGTAAACGCCACAAGAACTGATTGGGCGAAAAAGCTGGATGACGCACTTTGGGCCTATAGGACTGCATTTAAAACGCCAATTGGTATGTCTCCATACAAATTGGTATTTGGTAAGGCCTGTCACCTACCTGTAGAGCTAGAACATCGATCCTGGTGGGCATTGAAGCAGTTGAACATGAATATTGATGCTGCGGGTGAAAATCGAATCACAGAGCTGCATGAGTTGGAAGAATTCTGGTATCAAGCATTTGAAAGCACAACGCTATATAAAGAGAGAATGAATAGGTTACACGACAAAAACATTGTGGACCGAAATTTCAAGCCCGGAGACAAAGTATTACTCTATAATTCAAGATTGAGATTGTTTCCGGGTAAGCTCAAGTCTCGATGGTCTGGACCATTCAAAGTGGTCGAAGTGTTCCCTTCTAGTGCTGTGGAGATTGTTACTGAAGATGCGTCCAACGCCTTCAAGGTTAATGGACAAAGATTAAAACTATATGTAGGGATGAATGAGACCAATGAGTTGTCTGTGGTACATCTTTTTGAACCTCAGAGGTTGAGCGAGCCTTAAATGCGCTCATTCTGCATCATGCCGCGACGTTAAATCAGGCGCTTCATGGGAGGCAACCCATTGATTGTTGTACTCGTCGTGCCGCGACATTAAATCAAGCGCTGGTTGGGAGGCAACCCAATACATATAGTGTTTATAGTGCAAGTCTAACATATGCAGGTGTGCGAGAAAAGGGGTGAACACAAGACCCCGAAGAAAGAAAAAACAAAGAATAAGTATGAGTACGCCTGGACTAGCGCGCCCGCGCTAAGCTAGCACTAAGGCCGCGCTAGTCGGGTTTCTTTCTGCCTCAGGTATTTTCCACTAGCGCGACCGCGCTAGTGGACTTTCTCACTGTCCCACGACCCCTAAACTACTGCGCACGCGCTAAGCTAGCGCTAAGGCGATGCTAGTCCGTCTCGACACAGGTAAGTTGTACGATTATGTTTTTTTATTTTTATTTTTTTTATTTTTTTATTTTTGTAAATTTCCCAACCACCAAAATTAACTTTTTACCCTCCCCTATCGCCCCCCACTCTCCCTCTCCCAATCCACCACTAACTCCCTAAACCCTTTCCCTTCTTCTTCTCTTTCACTTCATCTTCTCCTTCACAAACAAAGGAGCCCTGCGATTTTCTCCCCTCCCCCTTCTAAAAATAAAGCACTCCCATCTCTAAATCTTCTCCAACCCCATTACTCCATCTCCCTCCTTCAGCTCTACAGGTACCGTGCCTCTACGAAAGCGGCAAGCCACCGGTTCCTCCTCTAGACGACCGACAAGAGCCTCCGCCGGAGGAAGGCCTCATAAAATAATTGACTCCCGGCCTTTCAATAGCCAGAAGTTTGTATCCGCAAAGGCCCATGACCAATTCGCTGAGAAAGAGGATAAGTCAGCTGTGCCTGAGCAGGCCATGGATGCTGGCGCCATCAGAATTAACTGTCATAGGATGTATAATGTGTTAATGCAGCGTCGCTTGGATATTTTCTTTGAGGAGCCTAATGAGGCAAATGATATGATTGTCCAAGAATTATATTCCAATGCTCCGGAGCATGCAAACCTGGTAACAGTGCGGAGAAGGCCGGTTAATGCCTCAGTGGAGCACATTTGAACAATATACAGGCTACCTCCACCAGCGGAGGGCTATTTGGATGCCTACCAGACATATAGTGGAAAAATACTCCTTGGGATATGTTCACCCCGACCATCTGTCGATCGGGCATCCCATTAAAGTGGTACAAATATGGGAACAAATTCCACTCCTCGGCCCTCAAGTTTGAGGCCAAATACTGGTTATATCAATAGCCGCCTCTTGCCATCTAAAAACACTTCAGAGGTAAACATTCCTCGAGCGTGCTTGATTTGGTTCTTCATGGTAGATGCACCATTTGATGTGGCCCGGGTAATTCATGAAGATATGTTTGTCCGCTTGAAGGTCCAAATGTATGGGTTCTACTACCCATCGCTCGTTACTAGATTGTGCGTTGCGGCCATGCAACTTTGCTACAGATGGTTGGGTGCCTGTGATGCACCCCTTCACAGCTGACAGAGTTACTACGGGCAAGGAAGCAGTGGTGGCAGATGAGGAATTGGTTGGGCATGATTCTGAGGAAGATGAGGCGGAGGAGGAGCCACAACATGGAGATGAAGAAGCTGAGCAGATGGAGGAGGAGCAACCCGTTCAAGCGCAGGCTGCAGATGTTGGAGGCCCGTCTAGGGCTAGTCGGGGACAACGGTTAGACTACCTGGAGAAAGACGTGGCTGGACTAAGGACCTCAGTGACTGATCTGGGGACCCGAGTTGATGAGATGGCCACCCAGCAAAAGAAGTCTGAAAAGAAGATCACGGGCTAGCTACGCGCCCTGGGTCGCGCTTGCAACGTGGACCCGGGAACTGTCTCCGACCATGATTGAGCTGTTAGGGAAGTCCCCTTACCTTACTTTGTATTTTCATTGGCCATGAGGACATGTCCTCATTTAAGTGTGGGGTGGGGGAATGATTCCCTGTTTGTTGTATGTTGTACAATTGTTAATTATTTGCTTTAATTTTTGTTTAACTTGGTAGAATTGTAGTTGTTTTTCACGCTTTCTTTTCGTAGTTTTGTTTATGGCTGTTGTTGTTTTGGTTGTGCTGTACATATGTATAATTAATTGAGTCGTCTTTTCCCGACGACAGATCCCTTCGACGGGGTTCTTGAGCGTCTACGTTGATCATACAAAAAAAATAATTTTTTTAGTAGACTCTTCCTGATGACAGATTTCGTAGGCTGTTTTCTTGAGGGAGGTTAGTCCAAAGAAAACCTCAAAACGAATTTTTTTTTCTTTCTAGGTAGTGTAGTAACTCCCCCTTGGTTTTTCTTGACAACGGTTCTTTTCTAAGGGTTTAGCTTGAACCGGGTATAGCTAGTTTTTATTTTTTTAGTTGTTAGGATTCTTTAGGGCAAAGAGCTGAATGATAAAATACATACCTTGGTGTGTTACACCCGAACACCAAAGAACCTAGAGTGTGACGCTTAGGCTCATTGGCTGACTCTTGTAGAATGCCTTAATTTTGCATACTGTAACATACTTGAATGCTCAATGGAGTGTCTTGAGGAACCAATTTGGAGTGAATTATGTGCCATGTGTGTGTAAGGTAATTGGTATTGTACTCTATGTCCACATTTGATACCTAGAACTTGCCCCGTGTGTGTACAAAGCTAAATAGTAGTTTGTTCAGTCTTAGAAGTGATATAAGCATTTCTTTGTTAAGCCAAACATAAATATGTATCCACCTGTTTGCAAGTCACCGTAGTTAACCCCTTTGAGCTTATAAGCCTGTTTTGTTGGGAACCACATTAAAAACCATACCCAATTGTTTGAATAGCCTGACTTGAATAGTAGAGAACATGTAAAAATCTAAGTGTGGGGTGGTGGTCTGGTTTTTGAGTGGAATCAGCGAAATAGGAAGATGGTGCGAAGCATGAAAGAACGAACACCACTGAAAAAAAGAAAAAAATGAAACAAAAACAAAAACAAATTAGAAATATATACATATAGGAAGAAAGAAGGACGATGAATAAATACAGTCCTTGATGGGTGGTGAGTTGAAGGAAAAAAAATGCACCTATTAAAACGTTGGGGGTAAAGTAAAGAGAGGGGTGGAAATTTTGGCCAAACATAAGAATGGGATGAAAGATACAGTAGTTGTATTAAAAGTGCTTAGGGAGGTTAGTCACTATAACTAAAAATATCCTACTCGTCCCTTAGCCTATAATACAACCAAATAAAGACATATTATCTTAGACTGAATAAACTTGATTAGTAGAGTATTATACTACGGGCAAGCCAATGGTGTATCTTTGTGGCATATGAATGTTCTTTCTGAGAGTGAGTGAATTCGTTCGATTTAAAGTTCCTTCTTGTTCTTTATATTATCTTGTGTGGAACTACTCTCAATTGTGTGATGTGAGGGCACGTGATTCATGACGAAGAGGTAAGTCTTGAACTCCTTGTAGAATATCTTGAGGAAGTAAGAGTATGGCATGGCATGTGAGAGTCGCCGCTTGAGGCATAGATGTTACACTACTAGATACAATGCTTGTAAAATGTTCGTGGTGTGACACCGTAGGGAAGTGTTTGATGAAAAGAACCCTTGAAGGATGTAGTGTATTGCTCGAGGACTAGCAATGATTTAAGTATGGGGTGTTGATAATAGGCTAAATTCACGTAGTTTAGCGCATATTTATACTCTAACTTAATGATGCTTCACCGTCTTATGTATGTTAAATGATGATATATTGGGTCTAATGGTGATTTTTCTATTTCACAGGAGTACAATGCACTATTGAGGACTTATGATGGTGATCCGAGAGAAATTGAAGAAGAACAGCCCCATGGGGTAATTTATGGGTGACTTGAAGGCTGAAGATACATTAAGACAGTAGGAAACCCCATTAGCGCGGGCTGTAGCCCGAGACTAGCGCGCCCGTGCTAGTCCAATTCTCCCAAGGCAGTACATAACTCAACTAGCGCGGACATTAGAGCGTGACTAGCGCGCCCGCGCTAGTCCATACATGAAAAGGAAAAGCTGAAGGTTATTTTTGGAAGTTCAAGGCCAATCCACTCAACCTATAAAAGGTTCAACTCGCCCAAAGGAGTATTATTATCAAGGTTTAGAGTCTAAAACAAGAATTGCAAAGGCAAGAGGCAATGAGGGCAATTGGGCATCAATCCATATCTCTTTCTCTTGCGATTTTTACCATTGTTCATGAATTCTTTTGTAGTTTTCATTATTGTTATGAGTAGCTAACTTTTCTAATCTAAGGTTTTGGTGAAACCCGTTGGGGATGAACTTGTTGTGATATCAATATAGTTTTGGTTGGTTGTTAATCTCTATTTGTTCAACTACGTTCTTGTTGTAGTTGATTGAAGGACCCTCAATTAGCTGTTCCTATTTATTATGTATCTACTTGAGAGAGAGTGCATATTTAGGTAGTTGTTTGAACAACATCACTCCCGGAATATAGGAGAGATCCATAACCGAGGGTTTAGAGGTTGGGTTAGAGATAACGATACCTCGGGTGCAATCTAAAGTGAACTGCAATGCAATCTAGCTAGCGTAACTTGAGAGAGTGCATCTGGTAAATTATCATAATTACTTGAGAGAGATTTATGGTAACTGGAGTGTTCATGATTGATAGAGACAACTAAGTAAAAACTATAGGAAATATACAAGAAGGAAATTCACCAATGGGGGAAATCATAACCTTAGACCTTTATTACAATTGCTTACACATCATTATTAGTTAATCTTTAGTTCATTATTTTTGTTCAGCTGTAGTAGTAAAAATACCACCAAGTGATATTTATAACTTTTGAGAGAGTTGATTATTGAGAATCTAGTAATCTAACAACAACATTTGATACGTTGATTCCCTGTGGTATTCGACTATGAGCAAAATACCTAGATTATATTTGCAACGCTCGCTTAGTCTTTTAATAGACATAGTTGAGCGTGATCAATGAACCTGGTTCATCGTGCTGGTTCATCTGAAAGATGAGGTATGTGTTCTACACTCTGCACACTTTGAAATACTAATAATTAAATCATGAGCAAAACTCTGCCCAAGCTTAAAATCTTTTCAAAGCCTATCCAATTGACTTTGAACCAGTTCCGTTTCAACAAGAATCCTCGCCAAATTGAAATACCTAGATTCTAGGGAAGCCTTAACCGTCAATTCAAAACTAAAAGTTCATTGAAGCTATCCCCTCCCTTACAGAACCATTTCTCAAACTTTCGATGACTCTTTCAAGTCGGCGACTGAGGGGGAAGAAACTGGGTCTTCTGATTCATAACATGTAACTTCTGTACCATAACCTTCTTCTGAGGTTATTTCTGAGGTCGCTGAAAACTTAGAAAATAGGTTCATACTGGTTGGGTCTGTGGTAGATGTGGAAATGCTTGAGACAAGAAGGAGAGGAAGTAAAAATAAAATAGAAAAAGAAAAGAAGAGAGAGGGAGTAAGGAGTGAAGAGAGGGGAATAGGGCAAAAATCTGTAAAAATGGCTATCTCTGGTGCTGAGCCAGAAAAGGAGGAAGAAAGTAGCAAGAATGCAGGGGGAAGTGAATCAGGAGAAGCTGCAGAAGGGTTAGTAAATCTAGGAAAGCATACATATGAACCTGGTTCATCTACTGAGGAAACCCTGGCGGATCTGCTGAAAACGTTAGCCGATAATTACAATCCAAAGAAGAAAAGAACTCCTAAAGCTCAAACGTCTAGAAAAACAAGAGAAAGTAAGAAAAGAAAAGATGCTTCTTCTGAGACTTTTGATATTTTTCTTCCAAAAGGAAGAACTACAAGGATAAAGTTAAAGCAAAATGAGGACGAGGTGAAGAGAGCTTTAGAGGAGAGTAAGAAGAAACTAGTGGAAAAAGGGAAAGAAAAGGTTGTTGAGCCTATTGAGGCTGTTGAAGTGGATGAGATGGACCTAGTCCATAAAGTGAAAAAGTGGTTGAGGTAAAGGTTCAGACCCCTAAGCCCAAGAAAGCCAAGACTTCTCAAAGAAGTCTTCATCTGTTTCTAAGTCTGCTGAACCATCTTCCTTGGCTAAACGAACCAGGTCTGCAGTTCTTCCAAGCCTTAATTTCCTAGCCTGCCTAGAACTTTCAGTGACCTAGATTTAGAATTTTTTGTTTGTTGCTCATGTTTTAACTGTTTTTGTTTTATTTTGTGGATTGTGGCAGAATCGTATTCGATCTATCAATGAAATCTGATGCTTTTTGCTCTGATTCAATATCTCTATTTTTTGATAGTTTGAATTCTTAGTTGATTATTGATGATTAATTCATGATTGCATATGCAGTTGCCCAAATGAACATGAGTAAGTGTTAAAAATCTGGGATTCACACAAATTATTTTTGCAACTTTTCGATGATGCCAAAAGGGGGAAGATAGGTTGTGCTCTGAACATGTGATATTTATAACCTAATGAACCTGGTTCTTTATGATAGATGCTTAATACTCTAATATGTGTCGCTGTTGGACTAAGCTGAAACAGGTGTGATGCACAAAGTTTGTCATCATAAAAAAAGGGAAATTTGTTGGCTCAAAAAAGGAAATAGTTTTGAAGATTGACAAAGGAACTCCGAGATGAACCAGATCCATTACAAGTGACATAAACGAGCAGATTCAAAGGCACATGAGATGCACATGCAGGAGATAAACGTATTCTGGTGAAATTGAGATATCTTCTGATAAAAAAGATTGCAAAAACGAAATTGGAGAAGGACTCCTTATTCAATAAGAACAGAATCTAAGATAAGGAAGGATTTAGGAGTTGAGTTTGACTAGAACTCTTTCACCAAGGAAGAGTAACATTAGGATTCTAGTTAATTCCTTATCTACTAAATCCTATATATATTGCAGAATGTTCTTATTGTAGACATACGCACAAAAGCAGAAATTTATCAAGAATTGAGAGCAAAATTCGTGAAGAAATTTTGCAAGCAGTTCGAGCCAAATTGGAGAGTGCGAATCTGGAGCTACTTGAACCAGCTAGAAGAACCAGTTCCATCTGTTGTCTTTTAGTCTAGTTTATTTGTAGTAGGTGATTACAAATTGTACCTTTCAGCTTTATCTAGAAGCAATTATAATAGGTACTGAGTGTTCAAGTTATAGTTAACTTGAAGTTTGTCGCAAATAGCTAGAGGCTAGTTTGCCACAAAGGGTTAGAGTTAATCCTTAGGTTTACAAAAGAGTTTATTTTGTAAATGCTGTTTGGCTCATTGTTTTAGTGAAGAGTTTGGAGAAAATCCTACTTGGAAGTAGATCGTGGTTTTTTCACCTTTTGAGCCAGATGTTTTCCACGTAAAATTTCTGTGTTCTTTAAATTCTGCATTTATTATTCCGCAAACTATAATAGTTGGAACACATAGAAGAACCTGGTCCTTCTATAACTACTGCACGTGAAAATTGAACACCACACAAATTACCCCCTCTTGTGTGGTATTGACGTTTAGAACACCAATCATTTAATTAGGTTACTTTCCTAAATTCCATAATAGCAGACACAACTTCTGCTGCCAAGATTTTATAATTAAAGCACTCTAGAGATGAAGTACAACATGAAAATAATTTACATTATTTTCATCCTTCTTGTCTCGCTTCAATGGACAAACAAAGAAGCAATAACTAATGGAAGAATGATATTAGCATAGAGATTACTAGGAAAGAGAGTTACATGCACCTGCTGCATTTTGGACTTACGTTAATTGGTTATAATCTAAAAGGATAGTGATGTGGCTAAAGTGGTGGATAAATAGAATACTTAATATTAAATATTGTGTGTGTAGATAAGTGAAGCCCAATAACTATTTGTCTGTGATGGGTAGACACTCTTTATAAATATAGGTCAACCCTCCTTTCCCTAGTTATTAGTAAACCTAGCGTATTCTGCCTCTTGAATACGTGGTAACGGTAGACGTCCCATCAATCAAGTTCTCCGGGTTATGAGAGCGCGTAGCTAGTGGATTATGGAGGTTAGTCTTAGGCTTAATCAACGTTTGTTGTCGTTGCTGAATCCATGGAGTTTAACGATACGTTTTCTTAAACTCTAATTTAAGATAATGATTTTATATCTGTATGATTATGTCTTAATTTCTGCTATAGCTGCGAATTAATAATATAATAGTCGGTAGCAGACCCATAGTTGGGATTAAGATCAATGAAATTAATCTTGGACATTAAAAAATATATACAATACTGCTATCAATTTTCGAACAACAGTACAACTAGTGGTGGCAAATGGGAGGGTTGGGTTGGATTTGAGCGGGTTAAAAATAGGTTGAGCAAAAATGGGTTGGGTCTTAACCCGTCCATATTTCATGCGGGTAAAAAACGGATAGGATGTCAAATGGGCGGGTTGAATATGGGTTAACCAATATTATTTATATTCAAAGAATATATTACATACATGAAATATATTAAAAGGTTATATATTTCACTACCATATTCCTTACCTTCACCAACCCACTCGCTTAACCCCACCCCATACCCTCTCTCCAAAAAGGTTTTTCTTTTTGTCACCACCCACTCCCCACCCCGCAAAAGATTTTTTTTTATTTTACTTTTTTTTTGTAATTTAAAATTTTCTGTTTTTTTTTCCAGCAACTCCCCACCCTCGGGAATTTTTTTAATGTATATTTTCAGTTTTACTTTTTTCATCTTTCGATTTACATGTTCAAAATTTTACAAGTTCCAAAGTTATGAGTTCGGAGGTTTATGTGTTTTGAAGTTTACGGGTTTAGAAATTATAAAGTTTACTGGTTCGATATTTCGCGGTTTCGAAAGTTTTGCGGTTCAGAAGTTTATGAAATTTGTGGGTTCGGAATGTTGTTAGTTCGAAAGTTTATTGCTTCATGTATATTGTATCAAAATTATTTATGAATACTCTTGAAAAAATATTTTCCTTGATTGCGTACCACACCAGAAAATGAATAAAATTACTACTTGTTTTCCAAGAATATATTTTCTACCAAACACACCCTTAATAATATTTCTATTTAGTTGGGTGGGGTTGGGATGGTAGTAGTGGGTGTAGGGGTGGGGTGGGGCAGGGTGGAGGGGATGAGACATATGATGGTTAGATTGAAAAAGAGTTTTGAAAAATATTTTTCTTTCTCTTGATAATAAGGAAAATAATTTCCTTCTATTAGAGAAAAATGAGTTCATAAGGAAAATGTTGAGCTAAACAAATATGAAAAAGCTGGAAGATAACCCAATAGTCTAACCCATATTTTATCCATATTTTACTCATGAATATCCATATTTCTACGGGTTGAATATGGGTTGAAGCCCAAATTTTACCCAACTTAAATATCACTCACCCAACCCATTAAAATATGGACGGATTGGGCGGGTTAATAAAATATGAGCTCATTTTGCCAGCACTAAGTACAACACAGCGAAATTCGGTTCAATATGCCGGTGTCTTGAGTAAACTTCTCATCGACGGGTAGAAACATATCTATTGTTTTTGCAGAATGTGTTTTAATCTATTGTAATTGAAAGTAGAGGATTAAAATCATAATCATAAATAAGTTAAAAAGGATTAGGAAGAGTCGAAAGCGGGTTTAACCACTGGGTTGACAAAATCATAAAATCTTTTCTTTCACTTTTTAATTGTTGGATGAAACCAGTAAAATAAAATAAAAGATTGCAAGGGACAAAAAAGTCAGGTGGGTTATGTCTTGAAATTGGTTAATTCAGTTTGAAAGTGTAAATTTACACTCAAAAGGATTTGTTAGTAATTGTTGCGGAAACAGTATCCTGATTCTCGTTAATACTTGTAAACTTCTTTAATCCATTTTGTCCCAAACTCCTTACTATTGACTTTGCAATTACTGAACATGGTTGCTTTGACTATTTGGTTTGCATGTGGGATCAATTCTTTTTCTTTTTTTAATCAAAATTTACTTTGCGTTTTGTATGCCGAACACAAAGTCTTCGAAACTTTTGACAAGTACTTCTATTTTCTAGCCAGAGAATGGAATTATAGACTTAGCACTAAAAGGTTTAAAAAGTTATGGGCTTTATTTTATGTTGAATAAAAATTTATGATAAATAAATAGTTTCCACCAAAGTGGTCTATTTATTTGAAGTTATTGGAAATTCTTAGAACTTTATACGTGTGAAAAATATTTTTCATGGATTGAAATTTATCATTGATAAATAGTTTCCACCAAAGTGATCTATTTGTTTGAGTCATTGAAATATTCTTAATGTACCATGTGTAAATTGTCCTTATAAAGTGTACATTAGTGTTGGAAGTTATTTACCTTTTGATACTAGTGACGCAAGATTGATTAATGAGAATAGATATTATGTTATCCACCTAAAGGAGGAAACTTAATGTCTTGCATTCTCGTGGACATTAAATAAGGATAATGTATTGTAAGAGAAGGTTTTGTGTCTCTTGCCTAAAGGAAGGACGCAATGTATGCCTTGTACTCTTGGATAATAGGGGGAAGAGGTCTTGTATCTCTTGCCTAAAGGTGAGGATGCAATGAATGTCTTGGACTCCTTGATTTTTAACAGGGGAGACCGTTACATCTTCCGGTGTAATGGATGTCTTTGACTATTTTAATTTATATTTTCTGCCCATAAGTTTATCTAATTTTTGTGTTGTTTGCTTATACAGCTGTTAACAACATGACTACTCAGTTGAATTTCATTGACTGTTAGTGTAGCTTTGCAATAGCCAACCCCTTTGGTAGGAAAACTTTTTCGACTATAAGCAAATTAACTGTTAGTGCATCTTGGCAATAGCCAGCCCTTTTTGTAGGAAAATTTTCGTATCTATGATATAGTTTGCTTTCTTAGAGTCTCTTGCTCTGTTCCTTATACTGTGCTCATAGCTTGGTAAGTTGTAACGACCCGGTCGGTCGTTTTGAGAGTTAGCGCCCCGATCCCCTAATAACTTCTTCTCCCATACCTTATTATGTTAATGGAACTTGTCGGAGCATTGAGCGGTGGAATTCAGAGTGATTTTGGTCATATAGTCCTTTAAGGTGAATTTCAGCTTTAGAAAATGAGCCGTAGCTAGAGCTGTGTGAAGACGGATCCGGAATGGAATTCCGTCGATTCCGTTAGCTCCGTTGAGAGATTTCAGGGTTAGGAGCGTGTTCGGAATATGTTTTCGAGGTCGGATGTAGATTTAGACTTGAATTGGCGAAAGTAGAATTTCGGCGCTTTCAAGTAGCGCTTGATTGAGGGATGAACCCCGAATCCGTACTTTCCGGTACTATGCCTACTCCCCTTTCCTCTTTCAAGTGGGTTGAACTCTTTCTAAGGCAAAAGTCCAAGTGTGTGCCACGAGTGCTCTGTCTTCGAAAAGGCAAAATGCTGTTATAGAATCCGCTATTATAGGAATAGAATAAACTTTGTGTCCTAACCAGATGTCGTGGGGAGATAAGGGGTGCTTTATCTAAACTAGGCAGGAGAACTTGGCTAACTTTCCTACTCTGATAGCATCTCTGAACGGCAGGTACCCACAACCGCCGTAACGAAGGAATGAATCTATTAAGTGGGAAAGAGCCCTCGTAAGGCATCTCGATTTCGGCCGATAGGTGTGATTTTGATATCGGACTCGGAATGGAATTCCGAAAGCAACAGAAGTTCCGTAATGTCATTTATGACATGTGTGCAAAATTGAGGTCATTCGGATGAGTTTAGACGTGTTTCGGCATCGAATGTTAATTCTTGAAAATTCCTAAGTTCTTAGGCTTGAATCTATGCATATTTGAGTATTTTGATGTTATGGGACGTGTTTTTAAGGCTCGACCAAGTTCGAATAAGGTATTTGGGTTAGTTGGTAGGTTTGGTTGAGGTCCCGGGGCCCTCAGATGATTTTTGGATGCTCAACGGAGTGATTTTGGACTTAATAAAACACCAGAAATTTTGCTGCTGGTTTCCTTCTATGCGTTCGCGTAGAG
>ML292755.1:0-84865 GCA_005239495.1 Nicotiana undulata | reverse complement strand
CTTATGAGCTTGCTTTGCCTCCAGCCTTATCAGGAGTTCACCCAGTTTTTCATGTTTCCATGCTTCGGAGGTATCACGCCGACTTCTCACACGTGGTTGATTACAACACTATTCAGTTAGATGAGAAGTTGGGCTACGAGGAGGAGCTAGTGGCTATTGTCGGTAGGCAGGACCGCCAGCTGAGGTCTAAGGCAGTTTCTGCGGTTATGGTCCAGTGGAGGGGCCAACCAGTTGAGGAGGCGACTTGGGAGTCCGAGCAGGACATGCGGAGCAGATATCCACAGCTATTCAGCACTCCAGGTATGATTCTAGTCCTGTTCGAGGACGAACGTTTGTTTAAAAGGGGGAGAATGTAACGACCCAGCCGGTCGTTTTGCGTATTAAGATCCCGTTTCCTTAAATGAAACCTTCTATAGCGTCTATTCGTGCTTTATGACTCGCGAGAGAGGGTGGTTCGGGATTTGGGGATGATTTGGGTGGTTTAGGAACACTTGGTTCCTTAAGGCTGGCCTATTTGGCCAAGTTTGACTTCAGTCAACATTTTGAGCAAACGACCTCGGAATCGAGTCTTGACAGCTCCAGTAGCTCCGTATGATGATTTCGAACTTAGGCGTATGTTCGGCTCGGGTTTCTGATGACCCGGGAGCGTTTCGGCCCCCGAAATGGAAATCGGGATTTCCTTAAGTTTAGAATTTGGCCTGGAACGGGACTTAATGCTATCGGGGTCCGAATGGAATTTCGGGACCAACAATAGTTCCGTATAGTGATTTAGGACTTGTCTGCAAAATTTGGGGTCATTCCGAGTAGTATAGACCCGTTCGGCGCAATGCCATGAATTCTAGAATTCCAAAGTTCTTAAGTTTGAATAATTTGGTTTTGGGGTTGAATTTTGAGTTCCGTTGTTGTTTTTCATGTTCCGGAAGTTCGAGCGAGTCCGTATCATGAATACAGACTTGTCGGGGCTTTTGGACGGGGTCCCGTGGGGCTCGGGGGTGTTTTAGACCCCCGGGAGCTAAGTTAGAAAAACCAAAAAATCCCTGTCTGGTTTCCTTCTCTGCGATCGCAGAGGGATGATTGCGATCGCAGAGAGGGATTTCTTCTGGGCTAAATTTTGTGCTCTGCGATCGCAGACATCACCCTGCGATCGCATAAGTCTCCCCCCCACTCTCTGTGATCGCAGACCTCACTCCTGCGATCGTATAAGCCTAACTCTTCACCCTCCGCGATCGCAGGACCCACTATGCGACCGCATAGTGTAGTTTGGGGGCCCAGGGCCATTTGTTCTCCACGATCGCAGACCTCCAGCCGCAACCGCAGTGGTCTGGCAGCTTGGTCTCTGCGATCGCAGGCCTGATGTCGCAATCGCGGTGAAGGTTTTCCTGGGCAGTACTTAATTGTCCAATTACGGGTTTTCCTCTTCATTTTCAAAACCCAACCTCCATTAAAGCTCCTCAAAGCTAGGGAAAAGTTGTCCAAGGTCAAGTTCCTCAAGGTTAGTGTAATTTCCTCTCTAAATTCATGGATAAATTATGGAATTCCAACTAGGTTACCTATTAAAATATCAAATCATGGGAAAATTGGGTAGAAAATTCTAGGGCTTTGATAATTAGTGAATTACTCCTTTTTAGCCATGAATTCCTAAATAAATTATGTAATTACGATCCTTAGGCTTCGGGTAATTCATTCCTTCGAGAATTTTCAAAATCCGAACGCGTGGGCTCGGGGTCGAAATTTCAAAAACCTTCAAGAATGCTATATTTTGGAATATCTTGTTAATTCTTATTCCTAGAGCATGAATTGACTCAATTATACTATGTTTGGCTAGTGGAGAGCCGTCAGGAGTAGTTTCGGAAATTCGAGCGCATCTTTGATCCGGTCCTTGGTCCGAGGAGTGCTTTTATCGAGGTGAGTCTCCTTTCTAACCTCGAAGAGGGAAATTGTCCCTCTAGGTAGCCTTGTTTGCTATGTGATTTTGTTTGGGGGCTACGTACGCACCGAGTGACGAGAGTCCGTACGTAGTGGTTATTACTGTTTCATCCGGGTAGCTAGGACACAACATGCTCATTGTTTTCCTCTATTTTAGCATAGTTATGACTTGTATACTTGTGTGCTTGGTATTGTTGTCTTTGAACGTTGTAATACTTGACTTGATTTAAGGGTGATAAGAGGGTCACGGCAGATTGATAATTGACTATATTATGGGATCGGGCCGTACGCCACGGCAGATTGATAATTGACTATATTATGGGATCGGGCCGTACGCCACGACAGATTGATAATTGACTATATTATGGGATCGGGTCGTACGCCACGGCATATTTATAATTTACTATATTATGGGATCGGGTCGTACGCCACGGCAGATAGATAATTAACTATATTATGGGATCGGGTCGTACGCCACGGCAGATTGATAATTGACTATATTATAGGATAGGGCCGTACGCCACGGCAGATTGATAATTGACTATATTATGGGATCGGGCCGTACGCCACAGCAGATAGATAATTGACTATATTATGGGATCGGGTCGTACGCCACGGCAGATTGATAATTGACTATATTATGGGATCGGGCCGTACGCCACAACGAGATTGAGACTACCGGGGTGGGATCAGGCCGTACGCCACGGCGAGATTGAGACTACCAGGGTGGGATCGGGCCGTACGCCATGGCGAGATTGAGACTACCAGGGTGGGATCGGATCGCACGCTACGGCGAGATTGAGACTACCAGGGTGAGATCGGGTCGTACGTCACGGCGAGATTGAGACTACTAGGGTGGGATCGGGTTGTACGCCACGGCGAGATTGAGATTTACCAGGGTGGGATCGGGTCATACGCCACGACGGATACCAAAGTTGTTTGATTTGAGATTGTTACTTGATGTCGGTTACTGATGTACTTGATTATTTATTTTACTTGCTTGCAGTTTCTTTACATCCTGCTTACTTTACGATTGTTGGACCTTAGTGAGTATCGAGTCGACCTCTCGTCACTACTTCTTCGAGATTAGACGGGATACTCACTGGGTACATATTTATATATATGTACTCATGCTGCACTTTCTTTCCTTTTTCTGTACTTGACTGTACAGGTCCGGAGACTGGTCCATCTGATTTTCAGGCCGGTGCCAGATACTGATAGCGTGGTCATACTTCATGGTGAGCTGCTTTCTTGACGACTTCCTAGTAGCGTCCGGGAGTTTCTTTGTTATGTTCTCTGTCTATTTCACTCAGACTGAGACCCTGTATATGCTGTAGTCATTGTATATTCAGTAGTTGCCCGTGACACTCGTGACACTAGCTCCTGGCACACACGCTGTATTTATATTTTTGGGGTTTTGGGATGTATATCTATATGTATGTTTTATTTTGTCTTTATACCTACTATGACTTTACTTTCACTCAAGGCTAGCATCGTGTTAGTTGTTATAAACTGGTAATCATTGACCTGTTGATCGAATGGGAAGGGTATCACCTAGTGAAAGTTATATCGTCTTGCCTAACCCCACTGTTGGGCGCCATCACGACCTGAATTAGGGATTTGGGTCGTGACAGAACTGGAAGTAAGGATCAAGGTTGCGGTTCGGTGTTGACAAGGATGTCATGAGCTCGGATGAGCAAGAAAAAAAAAGGGATTTGAATGCTTAGAGTAAGCTAGTGTTGTCTTCAGCATCACATGAGATCGGTGTTTGGTGAAAGAGGCTTTGCATCCCGGTTATGGATTCTTGATTTGCTTTACATCGTTAATGTAACTGGTGGCATAGAGGTGCAGACTTGCTACCTTGTGTGGAAAGTCGTGGGAGCGTGACCACGGGAAGATTGTATAAGTGTGGCGTGTAGTCACTTAATTGATTGAAGATTTAGACCAAGTATAAAGAATGTGGTAATATCGCTTATTGGGTAATATATGCCTTGAGGGCGCTTGGTTCATTCGGTTGCGGAATGTGGGGATTTTCTCCGGCTATGATGGTTGTTCTTGCGTGTTATGATAAGAAGTGGGTTATTATGGACCCATGTAAGGCTATTAGCCTAGTTCGATGCGATTAGACTTGGCTTGAGATCTGTGGAGGGATTTAAATGTGATTATGGGCTCCATATGAGTCAGTTGTGTTCACTTCAACATAGCACTTCTCATGGAGGGGTATTAGAACATTAGATGTTGTTCCATCTTCGTTCATTTCATGTAATATTATGTTGTGCCGTATGAGATGTGAAACGACTTGATGATTTTCTATGTGTTGAGATTCCGCGTAGTGATGATGTTATGCGGGAAGGATAGCTCTCGAGATTCAGATATATATATTGCACCTCATATGTGCTTGAGTTTTGTAGCGTATGTCTCTATCAGTCTCCCCTGGATCGTATTATGCACTTAACGTGCTTGGGATCGATACTCGATATTTTGTGGTAATGAGCAATACAGCTCAGTGTGTATCTCCTTATGTAAATTTTATGTGTGGATCAGGTGGTACGTCGCCACGGGTATGTTATTTGGATCGGGTTACACGCCGCAACAACGTGATATTGAGTACGGTTCCCTATAAATATTTTTCTTGTGTTTTGCTTCCTATCTTCTGAGGAAAGTTCATATTAGTTGCGTGAGTTGAGTAGTTCCTTCCTCAATTCCTTATGTATAATTTTCGAGTTGTGACCTATGGGAGCTTTGTGGCATCATGTGAGACTGTTGGCATGTGTGGGGTGATTTGTTGACTGAACAGTTCATACTGGGTGAGACGAGATTATTGGATCAGGGATCAGTGCGATAAGATTATGTGAAGTGTATTAAAATACAAATACCATTATTTGGTTCGTAATGAGGTGATGATTATAGTCAAGAGGAGAGGTTCAATGATTTGTTGACTCTACAGTTGGTTATGAATTTATACACATCTCTTTCGTTGTGGTGGTATTGTAAGCGTTATAGCAGGACCTATATGTATGTCATGAGGTGCATTAAGAGCATCAGATTCGTGGAATTTTGGTTATTAAGATCTGGGAATGTCATTATGGTTAAATGATGAATTATGCGGTGTACAGTGCTAATTTAGCAAAGGCATGCAATCGTGTTCTGGCACCTCGTGTAGTGATTGATTCGGTGTTCATATATTGGAAATAGGCCTGGCAGAGAATTTCGAGTGTTGGAACTGGGTTCTGAGCTAATTGTATGGATGAAATAAGATATCTTCGGATTTGATCGAGCTAATGTACTTAACCCAGTGGTGATAGCACAGGTAGGTGCACGAGGTGTTAAACAATGATTTCGGATAACTCCAGAGCAGTTCTTAGCACGTTCGAGGACGAACGTATGTTTAAGTGGGAGAGAATGTAACGACCCGACCGGTCATTTTGAGATCTAGCACGCCGTTCAGCGGTTTGAGGCCATGAGCAGCTTCATTTCAGGTACTACGACATGTAGGTGTGGTCGAAATTGAATTTCGGGAAGTTTAGAGTTAATTTGGAAAGAACATTCTCATTTCGGAAGCCTTAAGTGGGAAGAATTGACTAAGATTGGATTTTTGAGTAAACGACCTCAGAATCAGGATTTGAAGGTTGCAACAAGTTCCTATGATGATTTCGGACTTGGGCGTACGTTTAGATCGGGTTTCGGATGACCTGGGAGCATTTCAGCGCATTTTGCGGAAGTCAACATTTTAGAAGAAATTTCATAAGTTTGGGTTGAAGTGCATTCCAGTGTTATTGATGTTTGTTTGGGGTTCCAAGTTTGGGAATAGCTTTGTATGGTCATTCTGGTGCTAGGAGCGCGATCAGAAGTGAATTCGGAGGTCCGTAGGTCATTTTGAAGTCATCTGGCTAAAGATAAAAATTTGAAGGTTTTAAGAAGTCCGACCGGAAGTGGAAATTTTGATATCAGGGTCGGATTCTGATTTCGAAAGTTGGAGCAGGTCTGTAATGTTGAATCTGACTTGTGTGCAAAATTTGGGGTCAATCGGACGTCATTTGATAGGTTTCGGCATTGAATGTAGAAGTTGGAAATTTCAAAGTTCATGATTGAGTTGCGATCCATTGTTTCGATGTTATTCGATGTGATTTGAGGCCTCAAGCAGGCCTGTGTGATGTTATGGGACTGAGGCGTGCGATTAGACGGGCTCCTTGGGGCCTCAGGTGTGTTTCGGGATAATTTCGAATCATTTCCCCATGGTTTGCTGTTGTTATTTTCTGGTGCAGCTAGTGTGCATCGCGATCGCGGTCGTTGGTACGCGATCACGAAGAGGAAAATTTGGGGGCTGTTATATTGGATTATGCGAACACAGGAAGGGTATGCGATCGCAAAGAGGAATTACGGAGGCAACGAGTTTAGCCTTCGCGACCGCGAAGGAGTTCATGTGATCGCATAGAGGGGTCGAACTGGGCAGTGAAGTGTTTTAAAAACGGGTTTTGGCTCAATTTATCTAAAATCTTTCATGGGAGCTAATTTTTGGAGAACTTGGGAGTGTCATTTTCATCTCCAAGCATGAGGTAAGTAGTTTATACTAGTTTTGAGTTAAATATATGATTATACATGGATTTGAACATGCAAATTTGTGGAAAGTTTGGGATTTTGAAGAAAGACCTAGAATTTGTATGTTTGGATTTTGACCACGAATTTAGACATGAAATTGAAAGAGGAATATATATTTTTGTTCTTAAAGTTATGGGTAATCTTTATCTTCAAATATTTTCAGAAATCGGGCATGTGTGCCCGAGGGCAATTTCGTCAAGTTTCCAAGCAGAGTTGGGAATTTATATAAATTGAATGGTTATACGTATTAGAGTATATTTTCATTGATTTTCCCATTATTTGGATAGTTTTGGGGCATTGTGCATAAATTTGAGTCGTCGGAAGGGCTAGGAAGCCGGTTATAAATCTTCGGAGCGAGGTAAGTCTCTTTTCTAACCTTGTCAGGGGGAATTGTCCCCATAGGTAAAATAATCAAATATGTGCTACTATTTGTGGGGGCTACGTATGTAACGACCCAACCGATTGTTTTGAGCTCTAGCGCGTCGTTCGGTATTTTGAGGACATGAGCAACTTCATTTCAGGAATTATGACTCGTAGGCGTGGTCGGAATTGAATTTCCGGAAGTTCGGAGTCAATTTTGAAAGAAAAATTCTCATTTCGGACTACGAGCTTTATCACTCACGATTTATGTCAAAGTTGTACGGTCCGATCCAGAATAATGTGTAGACTTTCGAGGGTCGACCAACACGAATAATAGATGCATCTATTATACTGTCGAGGCGTTCGGCCCGCTCCACAAGAAGGGATAATACTCTATGAACATTCGATTTAAGAGCTATCACAAGACTAATCCACAAGGAGGCACAATTTCTATAAATGTAACGACTCGACCGGTCGTTTTGAGCTCTAGCCCATCATTCAGCGGTTTGAGGCCATGAGCATCATCATTTCAGGTATTATGACTTGTAGGTGTAGTCGGAATTTAATATCGGGAAGTTCAGAGTTAATTTGGAAAGAAAATTCTCATTTCGGAAGCCTTAATGGGGAAGAATTGACTAAGATTGGATTTTTGAGTAAACGACCTCAGAATAAGGATTGTGAGGTTCCAATAGGTTTGTACGATGATTTTGTACTTGGCCGTACATTCGGATCGAGTTTCGGATGACCCGGGAGTGTTTCGCCGCATATTGTGGAAGTCAGCATTTTAGAAGAAATTTCATGAGTCTATGTTTAAATGCATTTCAGTGTTTTTGATGTCCGTTTGGGATTCCGAGTCTGGGAATAGCTCCGTATGGTGATTCCGGTGTTAGGAGCGCGATCAAAAGTGAATTCGGAGGTCCGTATGTCATTTTGAAGTCATCTGGCTAAAGATAAAAATTTGAAGGTTTTAAGAAGTCCGACCGCAAGTGGAAATTTTGATATCGGGGTCGGATTCCAATTCTGAAAGTTAGAGCAGGTCCGTAATGTTGAATGTGACTTGTGTGCAAAATTTTGGGTCAATCAGACGTGATTTGATAGGTTTCGGCATTGAATGTAAAAGTTAGAAATTTCAAAGTTCATAAAGATTTGATTGAGTTGCCATCCATTGTTTCGATGTGATTTCAGGCCTCAAGCAGGTCCGTGTGATGTTATCGGACTAAGTCGTGCAATTAGACGGGGTCTCGGGGGCCTCGGGTGTTGTTTAACCAAAGAATTAGATCCTTTGACCAAAACTATTTTTAGGATGAAAACGGGTTTCTAATAATCCAGTAAATAATAACAAATAAAAAAGAAATAAGTAAATGGACAATAATATGATGCTCAGAAAAGTAAAGTGTATTGTATTCGTAGTTCAGATGTCCCTTTACAAGTTAACTTCTATTCCCTTATATAGGGAATTCTTCAGTATAACGTCTACCTTTTGCAATTATAATACATTAATGACTAATTATTACATTAATGTAACATTACAGTGAATAACCGTAACTGTTGCGTGAAGCTTGTATAATGTGCAGATCATTAATTGAAGACCTTTGATTCTGCCTGTAGCTTTGTCCGGATTCATTCTTACCGTATCTCTTCTTTGTCTCAATCAAGTTGAGTTTTCCGTAGCTGATTACTTCGTAGGTAAATAATGTCATGCCTCTTTGCCTCGCGCCTCCTTATAGAATCATGTCCAGCTGTCATGTTTTTCTTGTTCCACGTAATTGGCTGAATCATCAAGAATTATCATACGTGTGAAGCTCTTTTTTAACAATACAGATAGTCCCCCCACTTGCCATTTATTTATCGATTAATATTTGGTAAGTGGATATGCATTTATGGCTGGAATATTTTGCCGCCGCTTTACTTCGAAACATTGTATCCTTCTCTGAACATAGGCATAGCTTGTCACTTCTATTTAATGCTTAATCCACGTGTCACCTTCGGGTTGGTTTTGCAATTACTCGGCGCCTTTTAGGGCTTTTTGCGGCTGCATCAGTCACGATGTGACATCTTCAATTATGACTTTCACATCATTGTTTTTTCCCCAATTGTGACGGTTGTCTTTGAGTATAAATACCTCTTTTCTTTTCTTTACTTTCTCGAAACACTTTCTAACTTGTCTCTTTTATTTGTAGAGAATTTCTTTCTTATTTTCATAAACATGTCTTCTTCGAACCAACCTAAAAGAGTTATAGACGTCAAGAATTTGACCCCCTCTTCTGCTCCGACTCGGAGTCGGAGGGGTAGTAGACTGAGGAGTTTAGGTTCTACTCCTTCGAGAGGCTCTTCTTCCTACCAGATTACTTCCCCTCCTTCTTCTAGGTCTTTAGTTTCTCCAAGAGCTAGGGCTTCCAGGTCTTTGTCTAGGGGTAGAGAACATCACGAACCCTTACGCGAACCACGAGTTGATGAAATCATTCCTGCTGAGTTTACCTTCACTAGGGATAGCCAGGTCCTTGTAAATTAGTCTTTATTCCTTGATAGTGCTGATAGGTATCCCACTCTTGTTACTGAAGGTCTGATTCCCCTTATTCGCAGGGAATGTTCTTGGCAGCCCGACTTTCCTATCTTTATTCCGAATAGAAACCAAAGAATTACGTCTTATAAGATGGGATATTCTTTCATTTATACCTACCCTTTTAGTTTAGGGTTTAAGCCTCCTATTGATCTAGTAATCATCGAATTCTGTCGTTTCTTCAATATTTTCTTAGGACAAGTTGATCCTCTTATGTGGCGGGTTGTCGCGTGTCTCAGGTGTTTAGCTTCTTTAGCCTCGGTTCCTTTCACCTTTAATCACCTCATTCATCTTTATTCTCCGACCTTATTTCGCCAAGGTATTTTTACTCTGGCTGCCAGGAGTAAAAGAGTGATGGTAACCCCTGATGATGATAAGGACCGAGGTTGGTACCTTCGGTACGTTGCTGCGCCCACTGCTAGTTTAGTGGGTGAAGAAAATTTTCCCTTCCCCGAGAAGTGGAATCGTGGACGTGAGTACATTTTAGCTCACATTTGTTGTTTTTCTTTTGCTTTAAGTGTTTTATTAACACCGTAGCTGTTTCTTCCTTTTTCAGCAATCATGGGTACTGTTGAGAATGTCTCCGGTATCCGTTGGGTAGAAAAGTTGTTGTCAATTGCTCCGTTAGAAGAAAGGTCTTGGAAGTACTTCTCTGGGAAGTACGGTTGGAATGTGAAGACTCACGATAAGTGAAACGTTTTTTTCTTTCTTTGCTCGAATCTCTTTCTCTTTTTAACCCTTTATTTTTATAGGGTTTTCTATCCGTTGAGTGTCTGTTGCGTATGTTCCCAAAATGTCCCTGGCTCAAGCCCATAAAATTATTGTTGGTTCTTCTTCCTCGAAGAGGAAAGTTCGTGGGTCTAGGACCTTAGAAGAAGAAGAAGAGGAGGAGGGAACTTTGGTGCACAGGTCACGAAGAAGGATGGTGATTTCAGACGATGAGTCTACACCCGTGGTTGTGCCTTCCGTGTCTGAAGTCAGACCCTATACCTCTGAAGATGATTCTCCCTCTCCTGTACATGATTATACGGATCACTTGTTCCGTGAAGGCTTTGGCCTCGCTATTAGTGAAGTTCCCTTAACTGTCTTTCCTGCTTCTTTTAGAGGAGTTCCTTCATCTGCTCCTACTATTTCCTCCGCTTCCTTGGCTATTACTGCTCCCGTTGCTGCTTTTCCCGTGGCTTTCTCAGTTCCTCAAACTTCCGTGCCTGTAGCTTCTTCATCTCTGCTTGCTTCCGTGCCTTCCATTAGGGAAGTAGGTTTCCAGTAGGGAGATGCGACAGGTTCTAATAGAAGTTTCGGCTGAGGGGAGTCTCTTCAAGAAATCTGGCGAGCCTTAAGTGTGGCTCAAACCCTTGATATGCCCAACTGAGAGGTCCAAGCTTGATAGCCATATCACCCTTACATGGGCTAATGAAGTTGTGCATACCTCTTTGAAGGTAAAGTGCATTCTCATTTCATTTTTGTACGTGAAATTTATCGCATCTAATTGATTTCTTTTTTCTAGATCAATCTTATAGGCATGGAGCTCATGAAGAGGGTATCAAATGCAGAGCAAGAAATAAGACAGTAGTGGGCTGAAACAGGTAATTGGAAGGGACAATATGACAGCTTAAGGATAGACATGATGCCTTAAAAGAAGAAAAGAGTACCTTGGAGCGGCAGATGAGAATCATGGAAGCGGAGTTTGAAGTGGAGAAGGCTTCTTCTAATCAAGCTGATAAGAGCAAGAGCATCCTTGAGTCTTCATTTGCCGAGCAGTTATCCCGTGCCTCAGAAGAAGCTAGGAGTTTAAAAGACTTGCTGGAGCAGAAAGAGGAATACTCAGGCGAGCTTGTGCAGTCTCTGACCTAGATCCAGGAGGATCTTCGCAATGCCTTGGACAAAATTCAACTCCTGGAGAGGTTCGTTGCACCTTTAAGGGCTGCCAAAGAAGCTACTGAAGCTGAGAAAGAAGGGCTAAGAGCTGAGCTTATCATATGGAAGAGAAATTATGAAGCTCTTGAAGACGCAGCAGCCGTCAATGTTAGTTGGGCGTACATGAATTCTCGCCTCGACACATTGACGAAAATGAGTCGGGAAGATTTCGACCTTGACGCTGAAATTGCTAAAAGCAAAGAAGCCATGGAAAAGGCTCAACAAGTTCTGAATCTCTCCTCGCCTAAAGGGGAGACTCCTGCTGTTACTGTCATTGAAGAAGTTGATCTCCCTCCTCAAGACAATTAAGATGTTGGTTCCTTTTTTTTTATTTGATTGGTGATTTCCCCCAGCTCCATCGGGGGTAAGTTTTTGGATCTTTGAAAGTCCCCAACTGAAAACTTAGGGTCACCTTAATGTAAATACAATATATACGGCTATGTATTTGTTTAATACTTAGTTTCTACTTAGCCGTTTTAACATATCAATGCAGAATATGACTTTTGTTATTGAGTTTCTGTTCTACTCTTTAAGTCTTCTGCATACTTTATTTTTGATATTTTAGTTTTACCTTTGAGTTTTGCATATAGAATGTTTTAGGTTACTCGCACCCTTTTTGTAATAGGCACGGTATAAAATGTGAGCCTTTTCGTAGTAGGAATAATTTATGGAAGAGGGACCTTTTTGATCGACACTTAATGAAGAAGACGTCTCAACTTCATAATGGTGTAATAATGCAATAGAGTGATAGGAATTTTTCACATGTTTAAGAATGTTTCTGAGGAAAGTTTTTTGTTTGAACTTCCACAACATTTTACATGCGTTTGATTATCGTCTAAAACTCATGTTGCAACTGTTTTCTTTTAACAAATTTGATATACACTTGTATTTTTGTTTTTCGTATGTAACAGTTTTTTCGAGTTAATACAAGAGACTAACTGTTTTTCGTTCGTAACAATTTTTATAAAGGTTGGGTTTTTTACTCGTAACTGTTTTTGTTGACAACAATTTTCAATAATCACGAGGAAGTGCTTTTTCATCCGTAACTATTTTATTTGATAACAGTTTTTTAAACAAATACAAGGATTTTGATCTTTCATCCATAAATATTTTATTTGATAACAGTTTTACATGTGAGTACAAATATTTCGTAACTGTTTTTAGTTACAACAGTTTTTGAATAAGTACAATGATGATGATCTTTTATCCCTAACTGTTTTTGGTTACAACAGTTTTCTTTTGAATAAGTACAAAGATGTGCATTTCTTCCTCGTGGATAATATTTTTCCTTTCAACCTGAACATGTTCGAAGGTTTTTTTGGATCAGGCTTTGTATTTGAGTCTTCATCTCTTTTGATTGGGCTCGTATCACTTGTTTTGTTGGGTAGATGGATATTTAGGCTCGAACTTTGACTTTCTGATAGTATTCTTTGCTTTGTCTTAGCCTTCCATATTGTATAGTCCCCCAAGTGTTTGAGCTTTGAAGAATGAAATCTCGAGCACTTGACTATTCCTTCATTGTGGTTCATATCCTGTAAAGGAAAACCATGCGTGACTCGAAAGTATATAGTTTTTAGATGATGACTGCTTAACCCTTTAAAACGTCCATCAGAAAGTGTAACCCTAGACTGGGAATTCAGTTACTTCCTCACGTCTTTGCAGGTCTAATATCATCATCTGGTGATGGGTTAGCTTTATGCCTATCATCTAAAAAGGTTAGTAACATTTTAAATGTTCAAAATAAAATCGAACGTGTGATACCTGACCGGGGGTACTTCTTTTCCTTAAAAGTAGTACTTCTTCAAGTGGATGGCATTACAACTTGTTGGTAGGATTCTGCTGTCTGTATCTTCCAGTTCGTAGGCGCCTTTCCTAGCAATGCCTCGGACTTTGTAGGGTCCTTCCCAATTTAGACTTAGTTTTCCTGCGCCTGCTTCTTTAGTTGATTGAAAGACTTTTTTGAGGACGAAGTCCCCAATCTTGAAGTATCTGAGATGAGTTTTACGGTTGTAATAACGCGCTATGATTGTGTTTAAGCTGCAATCCGAATTAGTGTTGCTTCCCTTTGTGGTTCGATTAGGTCCAGATTAGTCCTCAATTCATCATCGTTTGCTTCCTCCGTGGCTATTGTAAACCTTATGCTTCGTTCGCCAATCTCCACAGATATTAAGGCTTCTGATCCATAGACAAGTGCGAACAGAGTTTCTCCCCCGGCTGTTTTTGAAGTTGTTCTGTATGCCTATAGTACCGCTGGTAACTCATCAGGACAATTTCCTTTGGCTTTATCTAGCCGCTTCTTTAGACTGTTGATGATGGTTTTATTTTTTGACTCAACTTGACCATTAGCCACGGGGTGATATGGCGTTGAAGTGATCCGTTTGATTTGCCAGCTTTCAAAGAATTCTGTGATTTGCGAGCCTATGAATTGTGGGCCATTATCACACACGATCTCCTTTGGTATCCCAAAGCGGCATATTATGTTTCGCCATAAGAAGATTTTAACTTCCTTTTCTCGCACTTGTTTGAATGCTTCTGCCTATACCCATTTTGTAAAATAGTCGGTTAGCACGAGTAAAAACCGTACATGTCCTTTAGCTGTGGGAAGAGGTCCTACTATGTCCATGCCCTATTTAATGAAGGGCCATGGGGATATTATTGGATGGAATAATTCCGCCGGTCGATGCATGTTATTGGCAAACCTTTGGCATCTGTCGCATTTGGATACGAAGTTCTCAGCTTCTTCTTCCATCTTAGGCCAATAGTACCCAGCTCTGATTAGGGTTTTTACCAAGTATCTTGCCTTTAAATGATTTCCACAGTGTCCTTCGTGGACTTCTTTCATCACGAACTCCGTTTGGTTAGGTCCGAGGCATTTTGCTAGGGGCCCTTCAAACATCTTGCGATATAATGAGTTGCGAATTAGGCAGTGCCGTGCAGCTTTGCGGCGAAGTGCTTGAGATGTTTTCTTGTCTTCAGGTACGGTGCCATTTTGCAAAAAATTTAAAATTTCGTTTCTCCAATCCCAGGTTAAATTGTTAAAAGTTACCTCATTTTTGTCCCGGTCTATCGCTGAATGGAATAGATGAACGACAATTGCATTGTCTTTGTTTGTTACTTCTGTAACTTCCGCGAGGTTTGCTAATGCATCCGCTTCTGAATTTTCTTCTCTAGGTATTTGTATTATCTTCCACGCTTCAAACTGTCTTACAAGTTCCCGTGCCTTTTCTAGATATTGTTGCATTCGAGTTTCTCGAGCGATGTAAGTCCCCTGCATCTGATTTACTACTAGTTGGGAGTCGCTTTTGATTATTATTTGCTTGATTGAAAGTTCTCGTGCAAGTTCTAGTCCTGCAATGACAGCTTTGTACTCTGCTTCATTGTTAATTATAGGATAACATTTGATAGCATGTCGTGTCTTTTCACCCGTGGGTGATATTAAGACTATGCCTAAGTCGGCACCCTTTATATTGGAAGAACCATCGGTAAATAGGGTCCATAGACTCGGATTAGCATCGTTAAAGAGTTGTAACTCTCTTTCCACTTCAGGGACAATGCTATTACTAAAGTCAACGACAAAATCAGCTACGATTTGAGACTTAATTGCAGTCCTAGGCTGATATATTATTTCATGCTCACTTAATTCTATGGCCCACTTGGCTAATCTTCCTGATAGTTCTTGTTTATGCAGTATGTTTCTTAATGGATACGAGGTGACAACTGTGATTGGATGACATTGAAAGTATGGCCTTAATTTTCTAGATGCCATGATTAGAGCTAAGGCTAACTTTTCTAGATGTGGATATCTAGTTTCAGCATCTAGTAATGTCTTTCTTACATAATAAATAGGAGATTGTTTACCTTTATCCTCTCTTACAAATACTGTACTTACAGCAATTTCCAAGACGACAAGGTAGACGTACAACCTCTCCCCTCCTTTGGCTTTGACAGCAACAGAGGTTATGATAGATAAGCCTTTAGGTATTTGAGAGCCTGTTGACATTCTTCAGTCCATTCGAACCAATTTTTCTTTTTGAGAACTGCAAAGAATTTAAAACTTTTTTCGGAAGATTTGGAAATAAATCTTCCTAAGGCTGCAATTCTTCCCGTTAGTCTTTGAACTTCTTTTTTGTTTATAAGTACATCAGGTATTTCTTCTATAGCTTTAATTTGAGCAGGATTTACCTCTATTCCCTTGTTTGATACAAGGAAACCCAAGAATTTACCTCATTCTACGTCAAAAGCGCATTTTTCTGGATTCAGCTTCATATTATACCTGCGTAAAATGTCAAATGTAATAGAGAGGTGCTTGAAATGGTCTTCCGCTCGTGTTGATTTTATCAGCATGTCATCGATGTAAACTTCCATCGTTTTTCCCAGATGTTCGTGGAACATCTTAGTCACTAGCCTTTGATAGGTGGCTCCAGCATTTTTTAAGCCGAAAGGCGTGACTTTAAAACAATAAGTACCCATGTTTGTAATAAAGGAGGTTTTTTACTCGTCTGCGGGATCCATTTTAATCTGATTATAACCAGAATACGCATCTGGAAAGCTTAACAATTCATGACCTGCGCTGGCATCAATCATTTGATCTATATGTGGTAATGGGAATGAATATTTGGGGCATGCTTTATTTAAATCAGTATAATCTACGCATACTCTCCATTTTCCATTCTTTTTAGGAACTACCACAGTGTTAGTTAGTCAGTTAGGGTATGTTACCTCTCGTATTGAACCAATTTTCAAGAGTTTATGTACCTCTTCGTCAATCACTTGGTTCTTGAATGGCCCTTGCTTTATTTTCTTCTGCTTAACAGGCATGAAGGATGGATCTTCATTTAGGTTATGAGTCATCACTTATGGTGGGATACATATCTGAGTGGGACCACGCAAAGCAATCTGTGTTAGCCTTTAAATAATAAATTATCTTACTTCTTCGATTGGGGCTCAGCCTCGTGCCTATATGCACTTTCTGTTCAGGTTTTTATTCAAACAATGGAACAACTTTAAGCTCTTTCGTAGTTGTTATGATGTGTTCGTCTTCATCCGGTTCTCGGATGACGACCGGTCTGGAATCTACGTCCGTGTGATCCAATGCATCTTCCATGGTGACTTGATTTACCTTCTCGTGAGTATCTCCTTCCGTATCTGTTTGAACACTCACCTCTTTTGTACTTGTTGGGTCAATAATGTTTTTTGTACCTGTTTGGCCGGTGATGTCTGTCTGGATTTCTCTGTCTCCCGGTTCTTTCGTCTCTACTTTTTTGTTATAATGCACCACGGAATTTATATTTGTGGAGGTCTGTTGATAACCTCTAATCTGTCTGATTCCCCATTCTGAAGGGAATTTAATTACCTGGTGTAAGGTGGATGGTACTACTTTCATGTCATGGATCTAGGGCCTTTCCATGATTACATTATAAGCCATGTCAGTGTCAATGGCTTGGAATTTGGTGTTTTTAGTTACTCATTCGGCGTAAGTGCTAAATTCGATCTCTCATTTGGTTATCACTGTAGAGTTGTCAAATCCTGATATGGCTCGTGCCTTTGGGATCACCTGATTTCCCATGAGCATTTCTTCCACGACTCTTAACAAGATGATATTGACTGAACTACCTGGATCAATCAACACTCTTTTAACGTTAGTGTCATGAATGAGTAAGGATATTACCAGAGCATCGTTGTGGGGGAGCATTAGTCCGCCAAAATTTGCATCATCAAAGGTTATACATCTACATTTGGATTTTTTCGAACCCGCTTTTCGTGGGTAATTGTGACCTTCGAGGCTACTTTGCAAACTATTCCGTTCACTTCCTCTCCTCCATGTATCACGTTGATGGTTCTTTTTGGAGATGGAGGCTTCGGGGGCTCCTGTCTGTTCTTCATATATGCATGATTACCTTTATCACTAAACAATTCTGTTAAATAGCCCTGTTTCAATAATTGTTCAATTTCACCTTGTAAAAACCTGCAATCCACAGTTTTGTGTCCATGATCGTTATGGAATTCGTACCAGAAATCTGGATTTCTTTTATTTGGGTTTGACCTCATTTTTTAGGCCATCGAACCTTATGTCCCATGTTTCTTAATATTTGTCACGACCCCAAATCCCAACAGGTCGTGATGGCGCCTATCGTGGAACTAGGCTAGCCAACCATCACTTTACTACGCATTTGTTCAATTATAAGAGTTCACAATTTAATAGTAACAACAAACATAGCAATAAATAAATTTCATTAAGTCTTAACGCCCCAATAAGTCTAAACAAACCCTAAACAAAACCTCCCAAGATTGGAGTCAATGATCATGAGCATCTAAAAAGAGATAAATCTAAATCTGCTAATGTCATAATAAATGTCTATGAATTAATTTCTAGCACTAATAAAGGAACGGAAATGGAGAAGTCGTGGACGCTGGACAGCTACCTCGAAATCTCGTGAACTGCTACTAACGAACAAGGCAGCTACTGCTCCAAATCGGTACCTAGATCTGTGCACAGAGGCACAGGGAGTCTTTATGAGTACACCAACTCGGTAGTAATAAAAATAAATCACAGTCTCAGAATTATAAAACACACAGTATAGATACACCAATTCACAAAAGTCAGTAAAACACCAAGTCACCAGATAGCATTCATCAAATACATGAGTTCAAAATCAGATTCCAGAAATCCTTTGAAACCAGTGTAATATCAGTATACCTCAACAAAATTCTCAGTAAAAACAAACAGGTTTGAAAGCGAAGTAAATCATAGTTTGAAAACTCAATAAAAATCTTCACAAAACTGCCCCTCGGGCCATAATCATTTATCGTAACAATATCTTTCAGTATTAGCCCATCAGGCAACCTCACGATCACTCTGCCCATCAGGATACCTCACAATCACTCTGCCCATCAGGCAACCTCACAATCACTCTGCCCATCAGACAACCTCAAAATCACTCTGCCCATCAGGAAAGCTCACAATCACTCTGCATAAGCCCCGCGGGCATCACTCATTAAGTACATGCGCTCACTGGGGGTGTGTACAGACTCCGAAAGGGCTCCTACAGCCCAAGCGCTATAATAAGCCACATCATGGCATAAATCACACACAATATAGGCCTGCAGCCTCATTCATATCATATCATCCTCACAATATAGGCCAGCAGCCTCACTCAGTCAGACACTCTCAATTTGCCCTTCAGGCCATAAATATACCGGGTTCTCGACCCAAAAAACAGTGTTTTATTTTCAAGAATTAGTATCATAATACTCTGAGTGTCAAAAAATTTCACAGGAGAAGACTGAGTGTAAAATCATATCAGTGAGGAAAATAGAAAAACATAACCCCCAAGGGGTAGGCAAGTCGGCACTAGGCCCCAAACATGGCTTACTACCCAAATCATATCAAGTATATATAGTACTAATGGAAATAAGCTTTAAAAAATCGTTTAGCAACTCAATAGTCGCCTAAGTAAGGAATATATCTCCAAAGTTTCAACCTTTGCATTTCAAAACACGTGAAAGGGTGCATAGTCTGGGGTTTCATACCCTCAGGGCAGGATTTAAAGACATTACTTACCTCAAACTAGCCCGAAACCACTTCGCGATGCGTTTGCCTTTCGAATCAACTTCCGGATGCTCCAAATCTACCAAGTTTAGATTTTTATCATCAATTTATGCTCAAGAATAAATTCCAATTGAAAAGTATCGAATTTAGCTCAAAACTCCGAATTCGGCAAAAACCCGACCCCCGATCCCGCATCCCGAAACTCAGAAATTTTTTATACAAAAGTTTTCTTCGTTCTCTCACGAGTCCGTACATATAAAGAACACCAAAATCGGAGTCCGTTTGACCCCTCAAATCGACCCTTAAAGGTCTCATAATCTCAAGCCCTAACTCCCCATTTTTCTACTGATTTTCATGAATTTAATACTGGGATTATGTTCTATAATCACCCATAATTGAGTTTTAATGATCAAAATACTACCTCTATGAAGAACACTGATTTCCCTCTTCAAAAATCGCCCCCAAAGCTCTCTGTCCGTACAAAAATGGCGAAAAGAAGGTTTAAGTCGCGGAGGGTTTAATTATACACCGCCAGGTGATTTACTCTCCGCGATCGCGGTCAAACACCCGCGATCACATAGACCAAGAGTCCTTGAACTTCGCGATCGCAGCACTGTGCACGCAATCGCACAGTGCAATCGCCAGCCAACCACACGCGCCCAGTTTTCTCTACGCGATCGCGATGAACCCCACGCGAACGCACTGAACTGACCTCCAAAGCTACGCGATCGCGACCCGTATTCCGCGATCGCACTGAACAAATTCACCCTGGTTCATTTTAACCCTACGCGATCACACACATACCTACGCGATCGCAGTGAATAACCTTCAGCTGTGAAAACACCAGAAACAACAGTGTTTTTAAGTCCAATAATGCCCGTTAAGCACCCGAAATCAATCCCGAGCCCCTCGGGACCTCAACCAAACATACTAACACGTCACATATGATCATTCAAACTTAGTTGCACTCTCAAAACACCAAAACTATCATCAAAACACCAATTTTACATCGGATTAAAGCCTAAGAACTTTGATATTTCTAGAATCCACCAATGATGCCGAAACTATCCAAAACAACTCCGATTGACCTGAAATTTTGCAGACATATCCAAAATGATATTATGAACCTATTCCAACATCCGGATTTCCATTCCGACCCCGATAGCCTATTTCCACTGCCGACCGGAAATCGCCAAAAACTAACTTTCGCCAATTCAAGCCTAATTCTACACCGGACATCACAAAATTATCCTGAACACACTCCTAAGTCCCAAATAACCTAACGAAGCTATCCGAGCCATAAAATTCTAATTCTGAGGTCGTTTACCAATAAGTCAACTCTCAGTTGACTTTTCCAACTATAAAGCTATTTTTAAGGACTAAGTGACTAATTTCTCATTAAAACCATTCCGATTTCAAGCCTACCGACTCTAACACATCAATAACAGTATAACCAACCTATGACAAGTCAATAACAATAATTATAATACAAATTCTATGGAACAACGGGTCGGGTCGTTACATTCTCCCCCACTTAAACACACGCTCGTCCTCGAACGTTCCTAGAGTTGTTCCAAACACCACCAAAATTGTTGTGTAACCTACCATGAACATATTCAGAGGAAGTGATTCCATGTCACCTTACCCCATATAGGTCTAATAGCACAACACAGTTGAAATTTCGAAGTCCGATCCTGACCCATAAACCTTAGAACTAAATTTCCACTTCTGGAATGATTTACAAGTTCTAATCCCACAACTATAAGTTGAAATAGTCTGAACACGCTATATCAAGTCATATCCGTAACACAAGATGAAATCACATAATATACCTCATGAATCAACACTTATAGCGATGACTCCTAATCCCAATCGTTGCTCATAACAACCCAACACCGGTAAATACCAAATAAAGCCTTGCTTTAACACCTTCATATGGTGCCGATGATGAAATAAACACGTAGAAACCAGCAACCATTCGCCCGCTCAGCATCAATACCATCCAGAGCCATAACTTGTGCAACTCGTGCACTCAATAACAACATCCTAAGAGCTCAATTCATAAAATAGAGAAGACTCACACGAGAGGACTATCCTGTCATTACTTTTGCCATTACCACATCATGCTAAAAACCTGATACACATCGTGAAACCATATCACACAATTCATACACCAAGGATCATCCCTCTACTTAACTCTGCTACAAAGCGTGATCCCATCCAACCGCTGGACCACATGAAATACTCCAAGCCACCCTGCTCAAAATCCATAACCATGCGAAATTCGACATCAATTACTCAAAGTGCATTGCCATAACCACGGGAAAATCGGACGATACCATGCCACCCGAACTAGAAAGAACATAACCAATACGTCTCAATCCTGCAACGCCCATACTGGCCTGCCAATAACTCTAAGTCAACTCTGGTCACCCACAACAGGTAGATAACTCTCAGAACATTCATAACGACTGAATCATGACATATACTAACACTTGACTAGCTTTGCTCGCATCCTCGTAGTTCACAACTACAATGTTCATGAAAACTCCCAGTCTCAAAAATCCATGAGGCGCACCAATTACTATATCTGATCCCAATTCCACCACTCGAATATATAACATGTCTCTAATACTCAATCATTCCACGATGATACTCATATAATTCTTCTGTGCCACCAACAAACTTGTATATCGGCAGCCGATCCAACAAGAGAGCGTCGTAACACCAATGATGCACCCTTACTCAAACACATTGCCTTAAACACATTGTCCTTTATGAATATATACTCTCATCCAGCCACCCAATAGTGGTATCATTTACCTAATCATTTGAAACTGCCTGTTCTGACCTTCCTTCAAGAATTTAATCGTGACCTCTCATATGCCACTCTCCACTATACACAAAATACCACATCCGCCATGCAATCCTATGATAAATATGAGAACTTCATGCTCCCTTCCTAGCCACAAACAACTATGTACCCAACTATCCAAGAACTTTCCATTGATCTCATTTAGAAGCAAAATCACTATACATCACATGGCCCTCATGCCAGTAGAAATATACATCTCCAACCGTGGTAGAAATCATCAAGAACTCCCGACTCACCGCACGAAACCCGAGCATAAAAATATACCGTCTAAGGCTCATAAGCCGCTGAATACTCCTTCAATTATCCCCAAATGCACCACATTAGAAATACTTACCCTAAAGAGACTTCATGCGAATTTAAAGTCATTACCTTCACTTTCTGATACTGATGGATAGAATCCATGATAATGCAAATACACCACAAGCCTTGACCCCTTCCCCGTAAATCTGAGTTCTAGCCCTTCTCACACCTTGAAGATCATCGATCGCTACATATAACCTTGAATCCGTCAGAACTATTCTCGAACGTCATTTACTCTACGCAATTTCAATTACACTAACCAAGTAAACAGAACAGCCTGACCCCGCTTGCAATCCCCATACAAGGAAAGTAATCCACCCATTTGAAGCAATGAGCACACTCATACATTGCACGCTCTACCCTTACCAGTACAACTCCATCATTCAATGAATTCCACTATCCGTAAAGTACATTACAACTTGGATCGAAGAATTTCCATCACTCGAGTCATTCCTAGACTCCACCTCTGTAGGTCATAACTGATTCACAAATATACCTCGCACCGAAACCAGTATAACACATAATCGTGTAATCAACTTATCATAAACAGACTCCCCCACTTGGCTCAAAGCCAAGGATCAAGACAAACAATAACTTACGATGCCCACACATTATCACTGCCACCATACTGTGGTGAGGTTCAACTAAATCCTCCATAAGCTTATATGACCCAGACCATCTAACCCTCAACTCGTATGCGATTCTCGCATCCACCATTGTAATGATCATGCCAACTCCCACAAGCGAGCTAAACTCAAATTACAACATACATCATCTACTGGTAGAAAAGAACTTGCTATAGATAAACATAAGGGTCACACACCTCAAGACAACCCGCAGGAGATACGCTTACCTGCTTAATCTCAAAATGTTATCTCCCTATACACTTCTGAATATCATATCCATCACGCAATTACAATACCTTCCTACATTACAACACAACCAATGCCTGCCCCCAAGACATCATATTTAGCGGTATAAGAACCTGAAGCTGATGGCAATACTAACGCTGGGGTTGTGGTAAAGGAATTCTTGAGCTTCTAGAAGCTCTACTCACACTCGTCTGACCACATAGATACCTTTACTAGACACCACGTGTCCCAAGAATGCTACTGAACTGAGCCAAAAATTCACACTTGGAGAACTTCGCACAAAGCTTCTTCTCCCTATATCCTTGTAATACCATCATCAATTGCTGGGTATTCTACCCTTGGCTACGAGAGTACGACATAATGCCATCAATAAACACAATAACAAAGGAGTGCAATCACTGCCTGAATACACCGCTAATCAAATACATGAATGCTACTAGAGCATTGGTCAGCTCAAAAGACATCACAGGAACTCAGAACACGACCGAAGGATCTGCTTCACTCCACATCTAAACAACATGAGAGGTCCTTCACTACACTCCCAGGTCGAGGCCATATTCTAACTTAAGACTAAGTCAATAACTCAGTGATTCTTGTTACATCTCCCGCTTATCCATTCTTGTCACAATCACATAACCTGAGCACATCTAAGTATCAATCACACTCACCACGTAGTCACCTAGTCATAAGGTTCCATCAATAAGGACACAAACGGATATATAAGTCCCCCAACACATGTGCTCACACAAATGAAATCTCAGCACCCAAGCCACAGACAAAATCCGGCCTCAAGTCCTTCCGACTGGCCCATTATTAACATGTTAAAAATCACGTCTCACCCATGGAAGTCACAAGCCGCCGACGCAAAACTGATACCAAGCGCTCGCGTGCGCATTCGAATACATGAAAGGAATTCAAAGAGTTACGCTTATGGATGAAAAAAATGGATTCGCACGACAAGAATTCAAGAATGTGGGATGTTTCCTAAGGGTTCTGCAGCCTCTCGAAGATAAGTACAGGCGTCTCCGTACCGATCCGCAAGAATCTACTAAACCTACTCATGACCGTTGAGTCCTATGCAACCTAGAGTTCTGATACCAACTTGTCACGACCCCAAATCCTAACAGGCCGTGATGGCACCTATCGTGGAACTAGGCTAGCCAACCATCGCTTTACTACGCATTTGTTCAATTATAAGAGTTCACAATTTAATAGTAACAACAAACATAGCAATAAATAAAATTCATTAAGTCTTAATGCCCCAATAAGTCTAAACAAAACCTCCTAAGACTGGAGTCAATGATCATGAGCATCTAAAAAGAGACAAATCTAACTCTGCTAGTGTCATAATAAATATCTATGAATCAATTTCTAATACTAATCAAGGAAAGGAAATGGAGAAGCTGTGGACGCTAGACAGCTACCTCGAAATCCCGTGAACTGCTACTAACGAACAAGGCAGCTACTACTCCAAATCGGTACCTGGATCTGTGCACAGAGGCACAATGAGTCTTTATAAGTACGCTAACTCTGTAGTAATGAAATAAATCAGAGTCTGAGAATTATAAAACACACAGTACAGATACACCAATTCACAAAAGCCAGTAAAACACCAAGTCACCAGATAGTATTCATCAAATACATGAGTTCAAAATCAGTTTCCAGAAATCCTTTGAAACCAGTGTAATATCAGTATACCTTAGTAAAATTCTTAGTAAAAACAAATAGGTTTGAAAACGAAGTAAATCATAGTTTGAAAACTCAATAAAAATCTTCACAAAACTTCCCCACGAGACATAATCATTTCTCGTAACAATATCTTTCAGTATTAGCCCATCAGGCAACCTCACGAACACTCTGCCCATCAGAAAATCTCACAATCACTCTACCCATCAGGCAGCCTCACAATCACTCTGCCCATCAGGAAACCTCACAATCACTCTGCCCATCAGGCAACCTCACAATCACTCAACATAAGCCCCGCGGGCATCACTCATTAGGTACTTGCGCTCACTAGGGGTGTGTACAGACTCCGGAGGGGCTCCTATAGCCCAAGCGCTATAATAAGCCACAATCTGGAATAAATCACACACAATATATGCCTGCAGCCTCACTCATATCATATCATCCTCACAATATAGGTCAGCAGCCTCACTCAGTCGGACACTCTCAATTTGCCCTTCAGGCCATAAATATACCAGGTTCTCGACCCAAAAATAGTGTTTTATTTTCAAGAATTAGTATCAAAATACTCTGAGTGTCAAAATAATTTCACAACAGAAGACTGAGTGTAAAATCATAACGTATCAGTGATGAAAATAGTAAAACATAACCCCCGAGGGGTAGGCAAGTCGGCACTAGGCCCCAAATATGGCTTAGAGCCCAAATCATATCAAGTATATACAGTACTAATGGAAATAAGCTTTAAAAAGGCGTTTCTCAACTCAATATCGCCTAAGTAAGGAATATATCTCCAAAGTTTCAACCTTTACATTTCAAAACCCGTGAAAGGGTGCATAGTCCGGGGTTTCATACCCTCAGGACAGGATTTAAAGACATTACTTACCTCAAACTAGCCCGAAACTATTTCGCAATGCGTTTGCCTTTCGAATCAACTTCCGAATGCTCCAAATCTACCAAGTTCAGATTTTTATCATCAATTTATGCTCAAGGAATAAATTCCAATTGAAAAGTATCGAATTTAGCTCAAAATTCCGAATTCGGTAAAAAGCCGACCCCCGGGCCCGCGTCTTGAAACTCAGAAATTTTTTATACAAAGGTTTTCTTCGTTCTCTCACGAGTCTATACATATAAAGAACACCAAAATCGGAGTCCGTTTGACCTCTCAAATCGACCCTTAAAGGTCTCATAATCTCAAGCCATAACTCCCCATTTTTCTACTGATTTTCATGAATTTAATACTGGGATTATGTTCTATAATCACCCATAATTGAGTTTTAATGATCAAAATATTTACCTCTATGAAGCACACTGATTTCCCTCTTCAAAAATCGCCCCCAAAGCTCTCTGTCCGTAGAAAAATGGTGAAAAGAAGGTTTAAGGCGTGGAGGGTTTAATTATATACTGCCTTGTGATTTACTCTCCGCGACCGCGGTCAAACACCCGCGATTGCATAGACCAACAGTCCTTGACCTTCGCGATCGCAGCACTGTGCACACGATCGCACAGTGCAATCGCCAGCCAACCCCACGCACCCAGTTTCCGCTACGCGATCGCGATGAAACCCACACGATCGCACTGAACTGACCTCCAAAGCTACGCGGTCGCGACCCGTATTCCGCGATCGCACTGAAAAAATTCACCCTGGCCCATTTTAACCCTACGCGATCGCACACATACCTACGCGATCGCAGTGAATAACCTTCAGCTGTGAAAACACCAGAAACAACAGTGTTTTTAAGTCCAATAAAGCCCGTTAAGCACCCGAAATCAATCCCGAGCCCCTCGGGACCTCAACCAAACATACTAACACATCACATATGATCATTCAAACTTAGTTGCACTCTCAAAACACCAAAACTAACATCAAAACACCAATTTTACATCGGATTCAAGCCTAAGAACTTTGATATTTCTAGAATCCACCAATGATGCCGAAACTATCCAAAACAACTCCGATTGACCTGAAATTTTGCAGACATATCCAAAATAACATTACGAATCTGTTTCAACTTCCGGATTTCCATTCCGACCCCGATAGCCTATTTTTCACTGCCGACCGGAAATCGCCAAAAACTAACTTTCGCCAATTCAAGCCTAATTCTACATCGGACATCACAAAATTATCCTGAACACACTCCTAAGTCCCAAATTACCTAACAAAGCTATCTGAGCCATAAAATTCACATTCCGAGGTCATTTACCAATAAGTCAACTCTCAATTGACTTTTCCAACTATAAAGCAATATTTAAGGACTAAGTGACCAATTTCTCATTATAACCATTCCGATCTCAAGCCTACCGACTCTACCACATCAATAACAGTATAACCAACCTTTGACAAGTCAATAACAATAATTATAATGCAAATTCTACGGAACGACCGGCCGGGTCGTTACATTCTCCCCCACTTAAAAACACGTTCGTCCTCGAACGTTCCTAGAGTTGTTCCAAACACCACCAAAATTGCTGTGTAACCTGCCATGCACATATTCGGAGGTGATTCCATGTCACCTTACCCCATATATGTCTAATAGCACAACACAGTTGAAATTTCGAAGTTCGATCCTGACCCATAAACCTTAGAACTAAATTTCCACTTCTGGAATGATTTACAAGTTCTAATCCCACAACTATAAGCTGAAATAGTCTGAACACACTATATCAAGCCATATCCGCAACACAAGATGAAATCACATAATATACCGCATGACTCAACACTCATAGCGATGACTCCTAATCCCAATCGTTGCTCATAACAACCCAACACCGGTAATTAACCTCTTATCAAACAAAGTCTTGCTTTAACACCTTCATATGGTGCCGATGATGAACGAAACACGTAAAACCTGCAACCATTCGCCCGCGCAGCATCAATACCATCCAAAGCCATAACTTGTGCAACTCGTGCACTCAATAACAACATCCTAAGAGCTAAATTCATAAAATAGAGAAGACTCACACGAGAGAACTATCATGTCATTGATCTTGCCATTAGCACATCATGCTAAAAACCTGATACACATCATGAAACCATATCACACAATTCCTACACCAAGGATCATCCCTCTACTTAACTCATAAAAGTAAAGTGCATTATTCGTAGTTCAGATGTCCCTTTACTAGTTAACTTCTATTCCCTTATATAGGGAATTCTTCAGTACAACGTCTACCTTTTGCAATGATAATACATTAATGACTAATTATTACATTAATGTAATGTTATAGTGAATAACTGTAACTGTTACATGAAGGTTGTGTAATGTGTTAATCATTAATTGAAGACCTTTGATTCTGCCCGTAGCTCTGTCCGGATTCATTCTGACCGTATCTCTTCTTTGTCTCAATCAAGTTGAGTTTTCCGTAGCTGATTACTTCGTAGGTAAATAATGTTGTGCCTCGCGCCTCCTTATAAAATCATGTCCAGCTGTCATGTTTTCCTTGTTCCATGTAACTGGCTGAATCATCAAGAATTATCATACGTGTGAAGCTCTTTTTTACCCATACAGGTGTGTTTCGGTATAATTTCGGATCATTTCCCCATGGTTTGTTGTTGTTGTTTTCTAGTGCAGCTGGTGTGCATCACGATCGCGATCGTTGGTACGCGATCGCGAAGAGGAAAATTTGGGGGCTGCTGTATTGGCTTATGTGAATGCAGAGAAGGGAGTGCGAACGCGAAGAGGAAAATTAGGAGGCTGTGTGGATTGGCTTATGCGAACACAGGGAAGGGAGTGCGATCGCAAAGAGGAAATTACGGAGGCAAAGATTTTAGCCTTCGCAATCCCGAAGGCGTTTCTTCGATCGCATAGAGGGGCCGGACTGGGCAGTGAAGTGTTCTAAAAATGGGTTTTGACTCATTTTATTTAAAATCTTTCAATGGGAGCCGATTTTTGGAGAACTTGGGAGTGCCATTTTCATCTCCAAGCATGAGGTAAGTAGTTTGTACTAGTTTTGAGTTAAATATATGATTATACATGGATTTGAACATGAAAATTTGTGGAAAGTTTGGAATTTTGAAGAAAGATCTAGAATTTGTATTTTTGGATTTTGAGCACGAATTGGGACATGAAATTGAAAGAGGATTATATATTTGAGTTCTTAAAGTTATGGGAAGTATTTATCTTAAACAAATTTCAGAATCCGGGCACATGTGCCCGTTGGCAATTTTGTCAACTTTTCAATCAGAGTTGGGAATTTATATAAATTGAATGGTTATACGTATTAGAGTATATTTTCATTGATTTTCCTGTTATTTGGATAGTTTTGGGGCATTGTGCATCAATTTGAGTCGGCGGAAGGGCTTGGAAGCCGGTTACAAATCTTCGGAGCGAGGTAAGTCTCCTTTATAACCTTGTAAGGGGGAGTTGTCCCCATAGGTAAAATAATTAAATATGTGCTACTATATGTGGCGGCTACGTACGCCCGAGGTGATAGGAGTTCGTGCGTAGCTACTATGCTACTATTATGCTTATGTTCGGGTAGTCTAGGATCCAAAATCATGTTTTTTTTGTCGTACTTGTAACCTTATTGATGAAATTAAGAATGATTGAACCTTATCGAACTTGGTAAAATAATTTCTTGAAAATATTTAAATACTATCTTCGAGGCCATTAAAAGAGGAATTTAAATTTTCGTGGGTAATTGTTTTCCCGATGTAGTCGGGGTGGACTGTTTAAATATGTATGCTTATGTGTTACCGCCTCGCAATTTATATTCCGCGAGCGGGGTGATTTCTTCCACTACTCTCATGGGAGCGGGCCGCACGCCACGACAGGTTAATAGATGCATCTATGGTTCGATCCGTTCGACCCTTCGGCAGTGCACATTTTATTAATGTTGGTTCTGGCCGTTCGACCCTCGGCATTTTCTGCAAATGATATTTGTTGGATACCACCTGTGATTTGAACTGTTAAATTTCCTTAAGATATAAGTTACTGATTGAAAAGTCGAAAATTGGGAATTTATAAATTATGGAAGAAATTGTCCTTTCCTGTTGTTAATTGCTATTTGATAATAACATCCATGTTTGACATCGCACTTGATTATATTAAATTGACCTCTAGTAAGTTTCAAAGTCAACCTCTCGTCACTACCTCTTCGAGGTTAGACGGGATACTTACTAGGTACACATTGTTTTCGTACTCATACTACACTTGTTATGCATTTTGTACTCTGGATGGGGACTTAGGTGAGCTGCACCTCTTGAGACGAACCGCAGCCAGCAGAGTCTCCTTCAGAGTATTGAGTTATACATTCTTTACTATCCCATTTGTACTCCGGATGGTTATTGTATTTCGTTTGGTTTTTCTTAGAAATTGCTCATGCACTTGTGACACCGGATTCTAGGATGACTTTCGGATGTATTTGTTAATTGAATTGTTAAACATCATTATTTACTCAGTAAATTTCACTGATTTTTATATAATAAGATGAAAAGTAACGATTTTAAAATACTAAGATAGGAATTTAATTAACTATTTAGTGTTGGCTTTCCTGACAGTGGTGTCCGGCGCTATCACAACCATAATGGATTTTGGTCTTCACAATGTGGTATCAAAGCACTAGGTTCCCTTAGGTCTCACGAGTCATGAGAAAGTCTAGTAGAGTCTTGCAGATCGGTACAGAGACGTCTATACTTATCTTCGAGATGCTACAGGGCTGTTAGGAGCACTTCCCTTCTTGATTCCTTATCGTGCGATTTGATTCCTTTTAGGCTTATTCCTACGTTACTTCCTACTCCATCCTACGCGTCGCGAAGCGTTTGCAATAAATCGGGAACTTGAAGAATTTTAATGGTACTACAGATGAGGTGCGGGATGTTTCTCCCTGCGTAGTTGTTGGGTTATTGTCGTCGCCTTGTGGAAGGATATTCTATCATTTCAGCTTGGTAGCTGCACTTCTGAGAGCTTAGAGGTTATGCACAAATTTGCTATGATGCTTATGATTGGTGATAGCACGGTGTTGATGTGATGATAGGAAGTTTGCCCATGTGTTGGGACAATGAATGACTTGGAAGGAAGTCTTCTCGGAGCGTGATTCTGAGATTTCAGTATTTTATTTCCGGCGGAGGAAAGGCAATTAGACTATAATGTACATGTTTGAATTGATAAATTAATAAGACTTGGTGTTTTCAAGTGAGGTGGAATTTTCATCTGTGATGTGGTATCGTTGTCTTTGATCTGATAGAATGTGTTAAGTTCACCGGTGTTAGGACCTTCAACAATTCGCCTTTGGGGCAGGATATAGTGAGATAGTATTGAAGAAGCATCTGTTAGAGATCGTGGTATGCGGTGGGGTGATTTCTTCCACTACTTTCATGGGAGCGGGTCGTACGCCATGGCAGGTTAATAGATGCATCTATGGTTCGAGCCGTTCCACCCTTCGGCAGTGCACATTATATTGTTGGTTCATACCGTTTGACCCTCGACATTTCTTGCGCATGATATCTGCTGGATACCACCTGTGATTTGAACTGTTAAATTGCCTTAAGAAATAAGTTACTGATTGAAAAGACGAAATTTAGGAATTTATAATTTATGGAAGAAATTGTCCTTTCTTGTTGTTAATTGCTATTTGATAATAACATCCATGTTTTACATCGCACTTGATTATATTAATTTGACCTCTAGTAAGTGTCAAAGTCGACCTCTCGTCACTACCTCTTCGAGGTTAGGCGGGATACTTACTAGGTACACGTTGTTTTCGTACTCATACTACACTTGTTGTGCATTTTGTACTCGGGATGGGGACTTAGGTGAGCTGCGCCTCTTGAGACGAACCGCATCCAGCAGAGTCTCCTTCAGAGTATTGAGTTGTACATTCTTTACTGTCCCATTTGCACTCCGGATGGCTATTGTATTTCATTTGGGTTTTTTTAGAAATTGCTCATGCACTTGTGACACCGGAGTCTGGGATGACTTTGGGATGTATTTGTTAATAGAATTGTTAAACATCATTATTTACTTAGTAAATTTCACTGATATTTATATAATAAGATGAAAAGTAACGATTTCAAAATACTAAGATAGGAATTTAATTAACTATTTAGTGTTGGCTTTCCTGACGTTGGTGTCCGGCGCTATCACGGCCTTAATGGATTTTGGTCTTGACAATGTGGTATCAAAGCACTAGGTTCCCTTAGGTATCACGAGTCATGAGCAAGTCTAGTAGAGTCTTGCAGATCGGTACAGAGACGTCTGTACTTATCTTCGAGATGCTACAGGGCTGTTAGGAGCACTTCCCTTCTTGATTCCTTATCGTGCGATTTGATTCCTTTTAGGATTATGCCTACGTTCCTTCCTACTCCATCCTACGCGTCGCGAAGCGTTTGCAATAAATCGGGAACTTGAAGAATTTTAATGGTACTACAGATGAGGTGCGGGATGTTTCTCCCTGCGTAGTTGTTGGGATATTGGCGTCGCCTTGTGGAAGGATATTCTATCATTTCATCTTGGTAGCTGCACTTCTGAGAGCTTAGAGGCTATGCGCACATTTGCTATGATGCTTATGATTGTTTATCGCACGGTGTTGATGTGATGATAGGAAGTTTGCCCATGTGTTGGGACAATGAATGACTTGGAAGGAGGTCTTCTCGGAGCGTGATTCTGAGATTTCAGTATTTTATTTCCGCCGGTGGAAAGGCAATTAGACTATAATGTACATGTTTGGATTGATAAATTAATAAGACTTGGTGTTTTCAAGTGAGGTGGAATTTTCATATGTGATGTGGTATCGTCGTCATTGATCTGATAGAATGTGTTAAGTTCACCGGTGTTATGACCTTCAACAATTCGCCTTTGGGGCAGGATATAGTGAGATAGTATTGAAGAAGCATCTGTTAGAGATCGTAGTATGCGGTGGGGTGATTTCTTCCACTGCTCTCATGGGATCGGGTCGTACTCCATGGCAGGTTAATAGATGCATCTATGGTTCGAGCCGTTCGACCCTTCGGCAGTGCACATTTTAATAATGTTGGTTCAGACCGTTCGACCCTCGGCATTTCCTGCGCATGATATCTGCTGGATACCACCTGTGATTTGAACTGTTAAATTGCGTTAAGAAATAAGTTACTGATTGAAAAGACGGAAACTGGGAATTTATATTTTATGGAAGAAATTTTCCTTTCCTGTTGTTAATTGATATTAGATAATAACATCCATGTTTGACATCGCACTTGATTATATTAATTTGACCTCTAGTAAGTGTCAAAGTCGACCTCTCGTCACTACCTCTTCGAGGTTAGGCGGGATACTTACTAGGTACACGTTGTTTTCGTACTCATACTACACTTGTTGTGCATTTTGTACTCTGGATGGGGACTTAGGTGAGCTGCACCTCTTGAGACGAACCGCAGCCAGCAGAGTCTCCTTCAGAGTATTGAGTTGTACATTCTTTACTATCCCATTTGTACTCCGGATGGTTATTGTATTTCATATGGTTTTTCTTAGAAATTGCTCATGCACTTGTGATACCGGAGTCTGGGATGACTTTGGGATGTATTTGTTAATAGAATTGTTAAACATCATTATTTACTCGTAAATTTCACTAATTTTTATATAATAAGATAAAAAGTAACGATTTCAAAATACTAAGATAGGAATTTAATTAACTATTTAGTGTTGGCTTTCATGACGGTGGTGTCCGGCGCTATCACAATCTTAATGGATTTTTGTCTTGACAATGTGGTATCAAAGCACTAGGTTCCCTTAGGTCTCACGAGTCATGAGAAAGTCTAGTAGAGTCTTGCAGATCGGTATTGAGACGTCTGTACTTATATTCGAGATGCTACAGGGCTGTTAGGAGCACTTCCCTTCTTGATTCATTATCGTGCGATTTGATTCCTTTTAGGCTTATGCCTACGTTACTTCCTACTCCATCCTACGCGTCGCGAAGCGTTTGCAATAAATCGGGAACTTGAAGAATTTTAATGGTACTACAGATAAGGTGCGGGATGTTTCTCCCTACGTAGTTGTTGGGTTATTGTCGTCACCTTGTGGAAGGATATTCTGTCATTTCAGCTTGGTAGCTGCACTTCTGAGAGCTTAGAGGCTATGCACACATTTGCTATGAAACTTATCATTGGTTATCGCACGGTGTTGATGTGATGATAGGAAGTTTGCCCATGTGTTGGGACAATGAATGACTTGGAAGGAGGTCTTCTCGGAGCGTGATTCTGAGATTTCAGTATTTTATTTCCGGTGGAGGAAAGGCAATTAGACTATAATGTACATGTTTGGATTGATAAATTCATAAGACTTGGTGTTTTCAAGTGAGGTGGAATTTTCATCTGTGATGTGGTATCGTTGTCTTTGATATGATAGAATGTGTTAAGTTCACCGGTGTTATGACCTTCGACAATTCGCCTTTGGGGCAGGATATAGTGAGATAGTATTGAAGAAGCATCTGTTAGAGATCGTGGTATGCGGTGGGGTGATTTCTTCCACTACTCTCATGGGAGCGGGTCGTACGCAATGGAAGGTTAATAGATGCATCTATGGTTCGAGCCGTTCGACCCTTCGGTAGTGCACATTTTATTAATGTTGGTTCAGACCGTTTGACCCTAGACATTTCTTGCGCATGATATCTGCTGGATACCACCTGTGATTTGAACTATTAAATTGCCTTAAGAAATAAGTTACTGATTGAAAAGACGGAATTTGGGAATTTATAATTTATGGAAGAAATTGTCCTTTCCTGTTGTTAATTGCTATTTGATAATAACATCCATGTTTTACATCGCACTTGATTATATTAATTTGACCTCTAGTAAGTGTCAAAGTCGACCTCTCGTCACTACCTCTTCGAGGTTAGGCGGGATACTTACTAGGTACACGTTGTTTTCGTACTCATACTACACTTGTTGTGCATTTTGTACTCGGGATGGGGACTTAGGTGAGCTGCACCTCTTGAGACGAACCGCATCCAGCAGAGTCTCCTTCAGAGTATTGAGTTGTACATTCTTTACTATCCCATTTGCACTCCGGATGGCTATTGTATTTCATTTGGTTTTTTTTAGAAATTACTCATGCACTTGTGACACCGGAGTCTGGGATGACTTTGGGATGTATTTGTTAATAGAATTGTTAAACATCATTATTTACTCAGTAAATTTCACTAATTTTTATATAATAAGATGAAAAGTAACGATTTCAAAATACTGAGATAGGAATTTAATTAACTATTTAGTGTTGGCTTTCTTGACGGTGGTGTCCGGCGCTATCACGGCCTTAATGGATTTTGGTCTTGACAATGTGTTATCAAAGCACTAGGTTCCCTTAGGTCTCACGAGTCATGAGCAAGTCTAGTAGAGTCTTGCAGATCTGTACGGAGACGTCTGTACTTATCTTCGAGATGCTACAGGGCTGTTAGGAGGACTTCCCTTCTTGATTCCTTATCGTGCGATTTGATTCCTTTTATGCTTATGCCTACGTTCCTTCCTACTCTATCCTACACGTCGCGAAGCGTTTGCAATAAATCGGGAACTTGAAGAATTTTAATGGTACTGTAGATGAGGTGTGGGATTTTTCTCCCTGCGTAGTTGTTCGGCTATTGTCGTCGCCTTGTGGAAGGATATTTTATCATTTCAGCTTGGTAGCTTCACTTCTGAGAGCTTAGAGGCTATGCACACATTTTCTATGATGCTTATGATTGGTTATCGCACGGTGTTGATGTGATGATAGGAAGTTTGCCCATGTGTTGGGACAATGAATGACTTGGAAGAAGGTCTTCTCGGAGTGTGATTCTGAGATTTCAGTATTTTATTTCCGGCGGAGGAAAGGCAATTAGACTATAATGTACATGTTTGGATTGATAAATTAATAAGACTTGGTGTTTTCAAGTGAGGTGGAATTTTCATCTGTGATGTGGTATCGTTGTCCTTGATCTCATAGAATGTGTTAAGTTCACCGGTGTTATGACCTTCAACAATTCGCCTTTGGGGCAGGATATAGTGAGATAGTATTGAAGAAGCATCTGTTAGAGATCGTGGTATGCGGTGGGGTGATTTCTTCCACTACTCTCATGGGAGCGGGCCGTACGCCATGGCAGGTTAATAGATGCATCTATGGTTCGAGCCGTTCGACCCTTCGGCAGTGCACATTTTTATAATGTTGGTTCAGACCGTTCGACCCTCGGCATTTCCTGCGCATGATATCTGCTAGATACCACATGTTATTTGAACTGTTAAATTGCGTTAAGAAATAAGTTACTGATTGAAAAGACGGAAACTGGGAATTTATATTTTATGGAAGAAATTGTCCTTTCCTGTTAATAATTGCTATTTGATAATAACATCCATGTTTGACATCGCACTTGATTATATTAATTTGACCTCTAGTAAGTGTCAAAGTCGACCTCTCGTCACTACCTCTTCGAGGTTAGGCGGGATACTTACTAGGTACACGTTGTTTTCGTACTCATACTACACTTGTTGTGCATTTTGTACTCTGGATGGGGACTTAGGTGAGCTGCACCTCTTGAGACGAACCGCAGCCAGCAAAGTCTCCTTTAGAGTATTGAGTTGTACATTCTTTACTGTCCCATTTGTACTCCTGATGGTTATTGTATTTCATTTGGTTTTTCTTAGAAATTGCTTATGCACTTGTGATACCGGAGTCTGGGATGACTTTGGAATGTATTTGTTAATAGAATTGTTAAACATCATTATTTACTCAGTAAATTTCACTGATTTTTATATAATAAGATGAAAAGTAACGATTTCAAAATACTAAGATAGGAATTTAATTAACTATTTAGTGTTGGCTTTCCTGACGGTGGTGTCCGGCGCTATCACGGCCTTAATGGATTTTGGTCTTGACAATGTGGTATCAAAGCACTAGGTTCCCTTAGGTCTCACGAGTCATGAGCAAGTCTAGTAGAGTCTTGCAGATCGCTACGGAGACGTCTGTACTTATCTTCGAGATGCTACAGGGCTGTTAGGAGCACTTCCCTTCTTGATTCCTTATCGTGCGATTTGATTCCTTTGAGGATTATGCCTACGTTCCTTCCTACTCCATCCTACGCGTCGCGAAGCGTTTGCAATAAATCGGGAACTTTAGGAATTTTAATGGTACTACAGATGAGGTACCAGATATTTCTCCCTGCGTAGTTGTTGGGCTATTGTCGTCGCCTTGTGGAAGGATATTCTGTCATTTCAGCTTGGTAGCTGCACTTCTGAGAGCTTAGAGGCTATGCGCACATTTGCTATGATGCTTATGATTGGTTATCGCACGGTGTTGATGTGATGATAGGAAGTTTTCCCATGTGTTGGGACAATGAATGACTTGGAAGGACGTCTTCTCGGAGCGTGATTCTGAGATTTTAGTATTTTATTTCCGGCGGAGGAAAGGCAATTAGACTATAAATGTACATGTTTGGGTTGATAAATTAATTAGACTTGGTGTTTTCAAGTGAGGTTGAATTTTCATCTGTGATGTGGTATCGTTGTCTTTGATCTGATAGAATATGTTAAGTTCACCGGTGTTATGACCTTCAACAATTCGCCTTTGGGGCAAGATATAGTGAGATAGTATTGAAGAAGCATCTGTTAGAGATCGTGGTATGCGGTGGGGTGATATCTTCCAGTACTCTCATGGGAGCGGGTCGTACGCCATGGCAGGTTAATAGATGCATCTATGGTTCGAGCCGTTCGACCCTTCGGCAGTGCACATTTTAATAATGTTGGTTCAGACCGTTCGACCCTCGGCATTTCCTGCGCATGATATCAGCTGGATACCGCCTGTGATTTGAACTGTTAAATTGCCTTAAAAAATAAGTTACTGATTGAAAAGACAGAAACTGGGAATTTATAATTTATGGAAGAAATTGTCCTTTCCTATTGTTAATTGCTATTTGATAATAACATCCATGTTTGACATCGCACTTGATTATATTAATTTGACCTCTAGTAAGTGTCAAAGTCGACCTCTCGTCACTACCTCTTCGAGGTTAGGCGGGATACTTACTAGGTACACATTGTTTTCGTACTCATACTACACTTGTTGTGCATTTTGTACTACGGATGGGGACTTAGGTGAGCTTCACCTCTTGAGACGAATCGCAGCCAGCAGAGTCTCCTTCAGAGTATTGAGTTGTACATTCTTTACTGTCCCATTTGTACTCCGGATGGTTATTGTATTTTATTTGGTTTTTCTTAGAAATTGCTGATGCACTTGTGACACCTGAGTCTGGGATAACTTTGGGATGTATTTGTTAATAGAATTGTTAAACATCATTATTTACTAAGTAAATTTCACTGATTTTTATATAATAAGATGAAAAGTAACGATTTCAAAATACTAACATAGGAATTTAATTAACTATTTAGTGTTGGCTTTCCTGACGGTGGTGTCCGGCGCTATCACGACCTTAATGGATTTTGGCCTTGACAATGTGGTATCAAAGCACTAGGTTCCCTTAGGTCTCACAAGTCATGAGCAAGTCTAGTAAAGTCTTGCAGATCGGTACGGAGACGTCTGTACTTATCTTCGAGATGCTACAGGGCTGTTAGGAGCACTTCCCTTCTTGATTCCTTATCGTGCGATTTGATTCCTTTGAGGCTTATGCCTACGTTCCTTCCAACTCCATCCTACGCGTCGCGAAGCGTTTGCAATAAATCGGGAACTTGAGGAATTTTAATGGTACTACAGATGAGGTGCGGGATGTTTCTCCCTGCATAGTTGTTGGGCTATTGTCGTCGCCTTGTGGAAGGATATTCTGTCATTTCAGCTTGGTAGCTACACTTCTGAGAGCTTAGAGGCTATGTGCACATTTTCTATAATGCTTATGATTGGTTATCGCACGGTGTTGATGTGATGATAGGAAGTTTGCCCATGTGTTGGGACAATGAATGACTTGGAAGGAGGTCTTCTCAGAGCGTGATTCTGAGATTTCAGTATTTTATTTCCGGCGGAGGAAAGGCAATTAGACTATAAATGTACATGTTTGGGTTGATAAATTCATAAGACTTGGTGTTTTCAAGTGAGGTGGAATTTTCATCTGTGATGTGGTATCGTTGTCTTCGATCTCATAGAATGTGTTAAGTTCACCGGTGTTATGACCTTCAACAATTCGCCTTTGGGGCAGGATATAGTGAGATAGTATTGAAGAAGCATCTGTTAGAGATCGTGGTATGCGGTTGGGTGATTTCTTCCACTATTCTCATGGGAGCGAGTCGTACGCGATGGAAGGTTAATAGATGCATCTATGGTTCAAGCCATTCGACCCTTCGGTAGTGCACATTTTATTAATGTTGGTTCAGACCGTTCGACCCTCGGCATTTCCTGCGCATGATATCTGCTGGATACGACCTGTGATTTTAACTGTTAAATTTCCTTAAGAAATAAGTTACTGATTGAAAAGACGGAATTTGGGAATTTATAATTTATGGAAGAAATTGTCCTTTCCTGTTGTTAATTGCTATTTGATAATAACATCCATGTTTTACATCGCACTTGATTATATTAATTTGACCTCTAGTAAGTGTCAAAGTCGACCTCTCGTCACTACCTCTTCGAGGTTAGGCGGGATACTTACTAGGTACACGTTGTTTTCGTACTCATACTACACTTGTTGTGCATTTTGTACTCTGGATGGGGACTTAGGTGAGCTGCACCTCTTGAGACGAACCGCAGCCAGCAAAGTCTCCTTCAGAGTATTGATTTGTACATTCTTTACTGTCCCATTTGTACTCCGGATGGTTATTGTATTTCATTTGGTTTTTCTTAGAAATTGCTCATGCACTTGTGATACCGGAGTCTGGGATGACTTTGGGATGTGTTTGTTAATAGAATTGTTAAACATCATTATTTACTCAGTAAATTTCACTGATTTTTATATAATAAGATGAAAAGTAAGGATTTCAAAATACTAAGATAGGAATTTAATTAAATATTTAGTGTTGGCTTTCCTGACAGTGGTGTCCGGCGCTATCACGGCCTTAATGGATTTTGGTCTTGACAATGTGGTATCAAAGAACTAGGTTCCCTTAGGTCTCACGTGTCATGAGCAAGTCTAGTAGAGTCTTGCAGATCGCTACGGAGACGTCTGTACTTATCTTCGAGATGCTACAGAGCTGTTAGGAGCACTTCCCTTCTTGATTCCTTATCGTGCGATTTGATTCCTTTGAGGCTTATGCCTACGTTCCTTCTTACTCCATCCTACGCGTCACGAAGCGTTTGCAATAAATCGGGAACTTGAGGAATTTTAATGGTACTGCAGATGAAGTGCGGGATGTTTCTCCCTGCGTAGTTGTTGGGCTATTGTCGTCGCCTTGTGGAAGGATATTCTATCATTTCAGCTTGGTAGCTGCACTTCTGAGAGCTTAGAGGCTATGCGCACATTTTCTATGATGCTTATGATTGGTTATCGCACGGTGTTGATGTGATGATAGGAAGTTTTCCCATGTGTTGGGACAATGAATGACTTGGAAGGAGGTCTTCTCGGAGTGTGATTCTGAGATTTCAGTATTTTATTTCTGGCGGAGGAAAGGCAATTAGGCTATAAATGTACATGTTTGGGTTGATAAATTAATAAGACTTGGTGTTTTCAAGTGAGGTGGAATTTTCATCTGTGATATGGTATCGTTGTCTTTGACCTGATAGAATGTGTTAAGTTCACCGGTGTTATGACCTTTAACAATTCGCCTTTGGGGCAGGATATAGTGAGATAGTATTGAAGAAGCATCTGTTAGCGTATGAGTTCTGTGGTAAGATAGATGCACATATTGAGGGGAGGTTTGGGGATTTTAGTGGACGGTGATTGGGTCCACGAGCTTAAATTGAAATGGTGGTTATTGCGACGGGAAATGGGATGCAACAGAAAGGAGGTTTTTGATATGAAGAAGGATGCAATATAACTGCGAATTAGAAGATATTGTTGCACATTTACTAAATGTCCAAGAGGAGCGGACGGACTGGTAAAGTTGGTAAATGAGAACGGGCGTAGGATGGGGTATTGATGTCATAGAGATTGTGCAGTGCAGCGTCGCTGGAGGATGTAGGTTGGTGATTTTCGCAGGTGGGTTATCTTCTGTGAGCAGGTCAGTGGTTGTGTGGTTGGCAGAGTTTCTGCGAGGGATTTTTACTGAATATTCAGTAAGAGGTTGAATATGAGAGCGTGGTTAATGACTCAGAGTGTTTGTGAAATGCTAACTGAAGAATACCGAGGAAATTGACAGGTTGGTTGTGCAAGATCATGCCAGCAAAGAAGAAAGAATCTTTGTGGGTTCCAGAGTTGCGTAATAATAGCTTCAGGCTAAGTGGAAGAGTCACATCTCCTACGATTGGGTCGTATGGTTATCTACTGGTGAAAATTCTGGTTATCGGGATATTAGTGGGTTATTACAGCTAGGGGTAGAAGACACGAGTGGTAATTGAGCATAGGATTTGACAAATGTGTGCAGAGGTTGGCCTTATTGAAGGAGGTTTAAGCTTCGAAAATATTCAGGATTTATGCTTAGTACAGAGGTAATTTACAAGGGAAGTGATTCAGTCAGGTGCTTTGTGGAAAGTTCATATTAGTTGCGTGAGCTGAGTAGTCCCTTCCTGAGTCAATTCCTTATGTATCGTGTTCGATTTGAGACCTATGGGCGCTTTGTTGCATCATGTGATCCTGTTGGCATGTCTGGGGTGATTTGTTGCCTGAACAGTTCATACTGGGTGAGACGACATTATTGGATCAGGGATCAGTGTGTCACGACCCGAAATCCCACCTACGGGCCATGACTGCGTCTAACGTTGAACCCGCTAGACAAGCCAACGTTTGGACTAAATAAAACCCATTGAAAACTAAAGCGAACAAGATAACTAAGGCATCAATGGCCCACAATGTGAAGGTTAACAAATAACCAAAATATAACATAGCAATTTTGAAATAAAACCCATATACAAATCCCAGAACTGGTGTCACATACTCACGAACTGTCTAAGAGATTACTAAAACAAAGGTATGAAAATAAGTACATAGGACTGTCTTTGAAATATAAAGTAAGACAGAGCTGAAAGTGAAGAGTAGAAGGTGACGCCAAGGCCCACGAACGTCTGCGGGTCTACCTCGATGTCTCCTGTATGAACTGATGAGATGCTCCGACCGTCAGTGATCACCGGGTCCAGCTGCGTAGTCTGTACAACATAAAGAAGTGCAGGTGTAGCATCAGTACAACCGACCCCATCTACTAAGTAAGTGCCGAGCCTAACCTCGGCGAAGTAGTGACGAGGCTAGGACCGACAGGAATATATGTGCCTGTGCAATTCTATATAATAATAGGAAAAATGTCGACGGAAATAAGCAAGTAAGACAGATACGGGGAGAACATGTTGGGGGTAAAAGGGGCAACAAAATGCTAGCACGGTAGGACAGGGTAATAACTGAACTGTAAAGATAAAGGCAAAAATTTAACTTCTCAAACAAATAATGAACAACATAAGGCACGGCATGTCCCCTCGTGTATAACCACACAATCACTCGGCACGGAATGTCCCCTCGTGCGTATATAACAACACTCGGCACGGAATGTCCCCTCGTGCGACAGATAATAAACGATCAACACGGCATGTCCCCTCATGTGATAATAACAAACAATCAGCACGGCATGTCCCCTCGTGCGACAGATAATAAACGATCAACACGGCATGTCCCCTCATGTGATAATAACAAACAATCAGCACGGCATGTCCCCTCGTGCGACAGATAATAAACGATCAACACGGCATGTCCCCTCGTGTGATAATAACAAACAAGCAATAATTTAATGCGAAAAATCAACAATAAGAAGTCTCAAGTATGTGGAAATGCTCAATAAAATTCTACTATCCCGGCAAGGGGAAATCATCAATTACAAACTCAACAAGTGCCCGACAAGGGTCTCAGGTACAACCAACCTCGCATCAGAAATACAATTTCACAGTGTGAGCCTCAACTGAAACAAATAACTCAATAACTCCCCCGTCATGAAACAACATCAAGGTATTACTACTAGTTCACCAATTACTCATAGTACGGGGAATATTAAGAATACAGTAAGTTTCATCACAATTGACTCACGGGCATGCTTGACCGCAACATATAGGCACTCGTCACCACGCTTATACGTTAGATATGGGTTACACATAGCGAATAAGACTCTATACCTAATCCCTCAAGCTGAGGTTAGGCCAAACACTTATCTCTGCTCCAAAAATGAGAGTCAAGCCTCAATCACAGCCTTCCCTCTTGAATCCAACTCCGAATCGGTAATATCTAGATATAATGGATTTATTAACATCAATAAGTACTCAATAAACCAATTCCCAAGTCTAATTATACATTTCCTACTATTCTTCCAAGAATACTAAAATTCGACCCCGGGCCCTCATGGTCAGATTTTCGAAAATTCATGAAGGAATCAATTACCCGGAGTCTAAGGATCGAAGTTATGTGATTTATACAAGAATTCATGGCCTAACATGAAAAGTCACAAAATCCTCAAGAACCCTAAAATTAATACCTAATTCGATGATTTTTAGATGATTAGTAGTGAATTTAACTAAGAATTAATGTTAAAACTAGATGTTTATAGGATTTAACTTACCTCTTACAGTGGGTGGTCGTGGAAGGTGCTGCCCAAACTTGGATGCTCTCTAATGGAGGATGACGGTGGATAAAATGAAGAAAACACGACATTTTGGACATTTAAGAGGGGCTCCCAACTGGGGTTTCCGCACCTGCGACCTTAGGACCGCAGGTGTGGTCACATGCCTGCAGAAAAGAGCCTGTGACCCTGGACTTGCACTTGCGGAGTTGGGAGCCGCGCCAGCGGTCCCGCTCCTACGGAATTTGTTCCGCACCAGCAAACTTTGGGCAAGGAGGCTGAGGATCGCACCTGCGGAGGGATTTCCGCACCAGCGGACCCACTCCTGCGGAATGTATTCCGCACCAGCGGAGGATCCGCACCTGCGAGGCTGGGACAGAAGGAGCGGTCCCGCACCTGCGGTTACACCAGCAACAGCTGCACCAGCAGTTGTTTTAGCTGGTTTTTGGCCTCGTGTGGTGTCCGGGAGGCACCTGGGCCCACCCGAGCCCCCGTCCAAATATACCAACAAGTCCCAAATCATTAAACGGACTTGCTCGAGCCCACGGAACACTCAACACAAAGCTAAAACTCAAAATCACCCTCCAAAACCCCTGAATTCAAAACTTAAGAACTTTGAAATTCTAGAATTCTATAACGATGCGCCGAACCGACCCATACAACTCGGAACGACTTCAAATTTTGCAGACAAGCCATAAATAACGTAGCGGAACTATTCCCAGCCTCGGAATTGCATTCGGACCTCGGTAGCATAAAATCACATTCCTAACCAAATTTCAAGTTTTATGAACATCCTCAAAACTTTACTAACTCTAAATCTCTCATTTTGATCTGAAACCCGTCAAATCAAGTCTGTTTTACACTAAATTTCACATATAGGACAAATAACATATAATAAACCTATTTCGGGCTCCGGAACCATAATACGGGCCCGGTAACACGGCTTTCACATAATTACTCATTTTCAAAATCCTTTATTATTTCCAGAAAATAATTTTCTTTAAAAATTCATTTCTCGGGCTTGGACCTCAAAATTCGATTTCGGGCATACGTCCAAGTCCATATTTTCCTACGGACCCTCCGAGGCTGTCACATCACGGGTCCGAGTCCGTTTACCAAAAACGTTGACCAAAGTCAACTTTATTAAATTATTCAATTCAAAAATCCCATTTTTATCAAATTTTCACATGGAAGCTTCCCGGCTACCTGCCCGGGCTGCGCACGCTTATCGAGGTGAGATTAACGGAGGGTTTTGGTGCCTTGGAACACAGATTTATCTGGAATTACTTAGGATGACCTTTCGGGTCATCACACAGTGTGATAATATTATATGAAGTATATTAAAGTACAAATGCCATTATTTGGCTCGTAATGAGGTGATGATTCTAGTCAGGAGGAGAGGTTCAATGATTTGTTGACTCTACAGTTGGTTATGAATTTATACACATCTCTTCCGTTGTGGTGGTATCATAAGCGTTATAGCAGGACCTATATGTATGTCATGAGGTGCATTGGGAGCATCCAATTCGTGGAATTTTGGTTATTAAGAGCAGGGAATGTCATTATGGTTAAATGATGAATTATGCGGTGCACTATGCTAATTCAGCAAAGGCATGCAATCATGTTCTGGTACCTCGTGTAGTGATTGATTCGGTGTTCATATATTGGAAACAGGCCTGGCAGAGAATTTCGAGTGTTGGAACTGGGTTCAGAGCTTATTGTATGGATGAAAGAGGATGTCTTCGGATTTTATCGAGCAAATGTACTCAACTGAGTGGTGATAGCACAGGTATGTGCACGAGGTGTTAAATAGTGATTCCATATAACTCAAGATCAGTTCTTAGCACGTTCGAGGACGAACGTATGTTTAAGTGGGAGAGAATGTAATGACCCGACCGGTTGTTTTGAACTCTAGCACGCCGTTCAGCGGTTTGAGGCCATGAGAAGCTTCATTTCAAGTATTATGATTTGTAGGTGTGGTCGGAATTGAATTTCAGGACGTTTAGTGTTAATTTGGAAAGAAAATTCTCATTTCGGAAGCCTTAAGTGGGAAGAATTGACTAAGATTGGATTTTTGAGTAAACGACCTCAAAATCAGGATTTGAAGGTTCCAACAAGTTCTTATGATGATTTCAGACTTGGGCGTATGTTCATATCGGGTTTCGGATGACCCGAGAGCATTTCAGTGCATATTGTGGAAGTCAGCATTTTAGAAGAAATTTCATAAGTCTGGGTTGAAGTGCATTTCAGTGTTATTTATGTCCGTTTGGGATTCCCAGTCTGGGAATATCTCCGTATGGTGATTCCGATGTTAGGAACGGAATCAGAAGTGAATTCGGAGGTCCGTAGGTCATTTTGAAGTCATCCGGCTAAAGATAAAAATTTGAAGATTGTAAGAAGTCTCACCGGAAGTGGAAATTTTGATATCGGGGTTGGATTCTGATTCCGAAAGTTGGAGGAGGTCCGTAATGTTGAATGTGATTTGTGTGCAAATTTTGGGGTCAATCGGACGTGGTTTGATAGGTTTCGGCATCGAATGTAGAAGTTGGAAATTTCAAAGTTTATGATTGAGTTGCGATCCATTGTTTCGATGTTATTAGATGTGATTTGAGGCCTCAAGCAGGTCTGTGTGATGTTACGGGACTGAGTCATGTGATTAGACGGGCTCCCGGGGGCCTCGGGTGTGTTTCAGGATAATTTCGAATCATTTCCCCATTGTTTGCTGTTGCTGTTTTCTGGTGTAGCTGGTGTGCATCGCGATCGCAGTCGTTGGTACGCGATCGCGAAGAGGAAAATTTGGGGGCTGATGTATTGGCTTATGCAAACGCAGGGAGGAGAGTGCGATCCCAAAGAGGAATTATGGAGGCAGCGAGTTTAGCCTTCGCGACCGCGAAGGAGTTCCTGCGATCGCATAGAGAGGTCGGACTGGGCAGTGAAGTGTTTTAAAAACGGGTTTTGGCTCATTTTATCTAAAATCTTTCATGGGAGACTATTTTTGGAGAACATGGGAGTGCCATTTTCATCTCCAAGCATGAGGTAAGTAGTTTATACTAGTTTTGAGTTAAATATATGATTATACATGGATTTGAACATGAAAATTTGTGCAAAAGTTTGGGATTTTGAAGAAAGACCTTAAATTTGTATTTATGGATTTCGACCACGAATTTGGACATGAAATTGAAAGAGGATTATATATTTTAGTTCGTAAAGTTATGGGTAATCCTTATCTTCAAAAAAAAATCAGAATCCGGGCATGTGTGCCCGAGGGCAATTTTCTCAACTTTCCGAGCAAAGTTGGGAATTTATATAAATTGAATGGTTATACGTATTAGAGCATATTTTCATTGATTTGCCCGTTATTTGGATAGTTTTGGGGCGTTGTGCATCAATTTGAGTCGTCGGAAGGGCTAAGAAGCCGGTTACGAATCTTCGGAGCGAGGTAAGTCTCTTTTCTAACCTTGTAAGGGAGAATTATCCCCATAGGTGAAATAATTAAATATGTGCTACTATTTGTGGGGGCTACGTATGTAACGAATCGACCGATCATTTTGATCTCTAGCGCGTCGTTCGGCAGTTTGAGGACATGAGCAACTTCATTTCAGGAATTATGACTCGTAGGCGTGGTCGGAATTGAATTTCAGGAAGTTCGGAGTCGATTTGGAAAGAAAAATTCTTATTTCGGAAGCCTTAAGTTGGAAGAATTGACTAAGATTTGATTTTTGAGTAAACGACCTCAGAAGCAAGATTTGAAGGTTCCAGCATGTTCGTATGATGATTTCGGACTTGGGCGTATGTCCGGATTGGGTTTTGGATGACCCGGGAGCATTTCGGCGTCAATTGTGGAAGTTGGCGTTTTGGAAGAATTTCATAAATTTGGGTTGAGGTGTAATTCAATATTATCGATGTTCGTTTGGGATTCTGAGTCTGGGAATAGCTCTGTATGTTGATTTTGGTGTTGGGAGCGTGTTCGGAAGTGGAATTTGAGGTTCGTATGTCATTTCGGGGTAATTTGGCGAAAGTTATAAAATAGAAGATTTTTAGAAAGTTTGACCGAGAGTTTGACTTTTTGATATCGGGGTCGGATTCCAATTTCGGAAGTTGGAGTAGGTCCGTAATGTTGAATGTGACTTGTGTGCAAAATTTGAGGTCAATAGGACGTGATTTGATAGGTTTCGGCATCGAATGTTGAAGTTTCAAGTTCTAAAGTTCATTAAGCTTTAATTGGGGTGCGATTCATGATTTCGACGTTTTTTTATGTGATTTGAGGCCTCGAGCGAGTTCATATCATGTTTTGGGACAAGTTGGTATAATTGGTTAAGGTCCCGAGGGTCTCGGGTTGATTTCGGAAGGTTAACGGAATGGATTTGGGACAAAGAAAGCTACTGAAATTTTCTGTTGCAGAAGTTGTTCGCCAGAAATTTTCTGATGCTTGGAGTCAAATTTAAAAGCTCATATCTTGCAATCTATAATGAATCTGAAACTTTTCAAAACATGAAAGTTGTAGCCCTTGCATTCTAGTTTCCAGAAAGATAAACCATCCATCATTCAGATATTTGTATAGAAAGTTATGATCGATTGAATGAAGGCTGATAAAGTTGTGTTTGTAATTTCCCAAGAAATTTCTGATGCGAGGAGCCTACTTTGGAAGCTTATATCTCGAAATCTATATGGAATCTGAAAATTTGCGAAACATAAAAGTTGTAACCCTTTTATTATAGTTTCCATAAAGTTAAATCATTCATCATTTAGACATTTGTACAGAAAATTATGATCGATTGAATAGGAGCTGGTAAAGCTATTTCTAGTGGACTTTTAGTGACGAAAATGAACTTTTAGTGACGGATGGGCAGAAACTTGAGGACCAAAAATGCTCATTACCTTCATTTCGTTTTGGATTTTTGGAGCACGGTTCTTGGGCGATTTTCACGGAAAATCATTGGGGTAAGTGTTCCTTATCCTATATTGATTATATTTCATGATTCCATACTCATTTATATCATGAATCCATGAATTTATTGAAGAAAAATCTGATTTTTAGCAAATCTTCCAAAAACAAAAAAATTATGATTTGAAAGCCAATCCTATGTCGGAATTCGATAATTTTTGCAGGGTTGAACTCGTATCAGAATGGGTTGTCGGATTTTATGAGTTTCGTCAGATTCCAAGACATGGACCTGAGGGAAATTTTGTCAACTTTCCGAGTGGAGTTGGGAATATATATAAATTGGATTGTTATAAGTATTAGAGTATATTTTCATTGGTTTGCCCGTTATTTGGATAGTTTTGGGGCGTTGTGCATCAATTTGAGTCGTCGGAAGGGCTTGGAAGCCGGTTATGGAACTTCGAAGCGAGGTAAGTCTTCTTTCTAATCTTGTAAGTGGGAATTGTCCCCATAGGTGAAATAATTAATTATGTGCCGTTATTTGGTGGGGCTACGTACGCACGAGGTGACGAGAGTCCGTGAGTAGCTACTATTATGCTTATTTATGGATAGTCTAGTACACAAAAGCATGCTTTACTTGTCATACTTATAATTTTATTGATAAATTTAATATGCTTAAGTCATATCGAATTTGGCAAATAAATTTCTAAAATATTAAACGCCATGTTCTTGACCATTTAAAAGAGAAATTTCCATTTTTCTTGGGTAATTGATTTCCCGATGTAGTCGGGGTTGACTGTTGAATGTGTATTTTATGTGTAACCGCTTTGCAATTAATATTCCGCGAGCGGGGTGATTTCTTCTACTAATCTCATGGGAGGGGGCGGTACGCCACGGCAGGTTAATAGATGCATCTATAGTTCGAGCCGTTCAACCCTTCGGCAGTGCACATTTATTATATTTGGTTCGGGCCGTTCGACCCTCCACATTTCATGCGCATGATATTTGCTGGATACCATTTATAATTTGAACTTGCCTTAAGATATAAGTTACTGATTGAAATGACGGAAACTAGGAATTTATAATTTATGGAAGAAATTGTCCTTTCGTGTTGTTAATTGCTATTTGATAATAACATCCATGTTTGACATCACACTTGATTATATTAAATTGAACTCTAGTAAGTGTCAAAGTCGACCTCTCGTCACTACCTCTTCGAGGTTAGGCGGGATACTTACTGGGTACACGTTGTTTTCGTACTCATACTACACTTGTTGTGCATTTTGTTGCATTTTGTTTTCGTGGCATGGTTGATATGGGACTTAGGTGATCTGCACCTCTTGAGACGACCCGCAGCCAGTAGAGTCTCCTTCAGAGTATTGAGTTGTACATTCTTTACTGTCCCATTTGTACTCCGGATGGTTATTGTATTTCATTTGTTTTTTCTTAAAAATTGCTCATGCACTTGTGACACCGGGTTCTGGGATGACTTTGGGATGTATTTGTTAATTGAATTGTTAAGCATCATTATTTACTCAGTAAATTTCATTGATTTTTGTATAATAAGATGAAAAGTAACGATTTCAAAATACTAATATAGGAATTTAATTAGCTATTTAGTGTTAGCTTGCCTGACGGTGGTGTCCGGCGCCATCACGACCTTAATGGATTTTGGGTCGTGACAATAAATGGTCAAGTAACCCGCCAAAACTCAAATTAAGTGAAATTTGGTCTTCACGAATCCTTATCAAGTTTCAATATAATTTAGGCACTTAAATTAACAAGTAGAGTGCAAACAATACCATTATTTCATGATTTGGGTCCTAAACTACCTATACTTAAGCATGATTTGTACCTACACATGGACTCTCGTCACCTTGTGCGTACCTAGCCCCCACAATTAGAAGCAAATAGTAGTTTAAAACACCTATGGGGTAATATCCCTCTTACAAGGTTAGGCAAGAGACTTACCTCGCCCCAAGGCTCACTTTCTGGCCCACAAATTCAATTTAAATACTCAAGTCGGTGCCGAACAATCCGAAACTAGCCAAGTTACATAAATTATTCAATATAAGCTCAAACGTTCATAATTTAGTCCCTAGAGTAATTACCCGACCCAAATTGGAAGATTTCTAAAATTCACCCCCTGGCCCACGTGCCCGAATTCCGGAAAATTTCGAAGATAAATGTTACCCATAGCCTCATAAAATCAAATATGTAATTTCTACACAATTCCATAATCATTTTCGTGGTTTAATCCCCTTTTTATCAAACCTAGGTTTTTCAACAATCTCCTATAATTTTCACATTTTAATGTTACAATTTATCAATAATCTATGTATCAAACTTACATTAGGTAGGAATTACTTACCTTCAATAGCTAGGTGAAAACCCCTCTCCACGAAGCTCCAAAATTGTCCAAGGAAATGAAAAATGAGAGAATGGCCTAAGTCCCATTTTTAAAATAAGTCACTACCCAGGAATTCCTTCTTCACGAACGCGGGAAATGCCTCACGTTCGCGAAGCACAAAACTGATATAGCCAAGATTCCTCTTACGTGAACGCGAGGGATAAATCACGAACGCGGTTACCAAGGGCTATCAAGCTTCGCGAATGTGAAGCCCTTCCCGTGAACGCGTAGACAACGCATGATTCTCACCCGGGTTGCCTTCCTCATCGCAAACGCATAACCCTCCGTGATCGCAAAGCACCAAGTCCTACCCCTTCGCGATTGGTGGCCATCTTCTCTAACGCAAAGGGTAAACTTCCAACAAATCTCTGAAGACTCTATTAAAACAAGTGACATCATCGCGAACACGTAGAAGGACACCAGAACTGAGAAAGACAAGCAACTTCAGAAATTCTTCAAGGTTCCGAAATGCGCCGAACATGGTCCAAATCACACCTGAGGCCTCCGGGACCTCAACCAAACATACCAACAAGTCTTAAAAAATGATCCGAACTTAGTCTAGGCCTCAAATCACATCAAACAATATCAAAAATACGAATCACACCCCAATTCAAGCCTAAGAACTTATGAACTTTCGAGTTCCGAAACCAACGCCAATTCATACCAAAACAACTTCGATTGACACCAAATTTTCCACATAAGTCGTAATATACATTACAGACCTACTCCAACTTCTGGAATCAAAATCCCACCCTGATATCAAAAAGTCCACTCCCAATCAAACTTTCCAAAATCTTCCAACGTTCTAACTTTCGCCAATTAACGCCAAAATGACCTACGGACCTCCAAATAAACATCCAGACACTCTCATAAGACCAAAATCACCCCATAGAGCTATTGGAACTGCCAAAAATCCATTCTGGGGTCGTCTTCATAGAAGTCAAACTACGATCAACTCCTACAACTTAAACTTCCAATTTTAGAACTATGTGTCCCATGCCACTCTGAAACTCTGTCGAACCCGATGTCAAGCGCCCTGGCAAGTCACATAACCACAAAATGAAATAGAGGGAGCAATAATTAAGGGATCGGGGAAAATACTCTCAAAACGACCGACCCGATCGTTATAGTCCAAAATAGCAAACATCAGGTTTTATGGATAGCATTGAACTTTGGGACTCTTGCGACGGAGCTAATCAAAAAGAGGAAGCCAAAGAATAGATAAAATTTGAAGATAAGTTGAAGTAGATGTGCAGAATAAGAGAATGTTCTACCTTGGCTGGTTTATGGAGAACTGACTAGTATAGAGCATGGCATGCACACACTATATTAGTCAAGCATGACCAAAGGTTTGTTAAGGTGGGACGTTAGTCCAGATGTACATAACGCATCTAAACAATCGTTCCTTAAAAAAATTACGCGTTACTTTGATTCCAAACTCTAGATGCAATAACTTTTCTTTCACTAACATACATCCATAACACATCATATTTAAAGTAAATTGAAGATTACCAGCAGATGAACCACAACACTAAACTAATATATTCTTCAAAGTTCTAAAGTTTTCTTAATATTATTCAGTATTATTGAAAAATCACACTTAATATCATTCACTTTAAGAGAAATTAATTCTAATCACTTATATTTTTTTTTATTGCACATGCACGATATTGTGAATACGTCTAACTCAATAAGGCCTTAAAGTGTTGAACGAAGATGATCCAGTTGGGGTTATTTGGCCAAAAACTAAATTGAAAATTTGCCCAATGATTAAAAAACTGAATGGAAAGTCGAGGTTATATTTGGGATCCGGGGGATGGGGGGAAGGGGGCGGGGAAGAGATACAGGTTATGCATATTATGTTTCAGCTTGGGCTCAGATTGTTCTTCTCATCTCCTTGTCTGAATATATCTTAATCCTCATATCCTTTCTAATTATCTATTCTTGTTATTTTGTTGTTCTGCAATTTTCTTTTGTTGTTCACATTCTAGAGTTGTTATCTTCCAGTTATTGATCGATAAGTTATGTGCCTTTATATTTTGATGATTTAACAAACTTCATATGAGAACCAGATAGAGAACCTGATACACAGCCTCAAAGTGCTCAAAATAACAAGTCACATGTCTGGCACAATTTACAATACTACCACTCAAAGAAAATGTAGAGGGAACATATGGCTATCAGTTCCTCCAGCCACAGTACAAGTCAACTCCTTGCAGCTGTTAAAGTTGCTGCATTGTTTCACTACAGACGCAACAATGCGGCAGTCACTTTGTGGAGCATGCCTTGTATCAGATACTTGTTTACATCATCCCAATGACCTCACTTATATATTACCAGCATGAGGCAAGGGAAAACACACACTTGCAAAACCTAAATCATTAAATCTCTCTCAAGTGTGTTGCCGCGTTCATTGACTCCAAGGCTTGAAGAACAAAGTAGCAACAGAACAAAGGACCAGATCCAACATTTTGGTTATCGTGTGACCTTAGTATTGTTGTATATTTGTTAATGTTATTTACTAGTAATTCATACTCAGCTTAGTTAGAGGAATCTTGTAGGATATCTTCTGTAAAACCATAAACTGTGTGTTTTGTTTTGCTAGAGTTAGTCAAATGGTGAGCTTTGTGATAGAGTTATTACAAAGAGGATTGCGGTAAAGTTATTGTAAGTAGGTGAAGGATTAAAATTTTAATTTCTATATTAAAATAGGTTGTAATCTAAAGTTTTCTCATTAGTGAAGTTGAAATCCTACGAGTGTAGGCTGTGGTTTTTAATCCCGTGAGCTGAGAGTTTTATACGTAAAATACTGTTGTGTCATTTACTTACTACTGTGTGTATTTCTTTTATGTGGGACTTGATAGAGAACCAGGTTCTTTATGCAGTTGAGTGGACTCTTAGTTGACATCAATTAGTATCAAAGTAGGTTCTTTCGGCTAGGTTAACACCTAGAAAGGATCCACATCGCTGCTCCACCAAACATTGAAGAATTTAGATCACCTACAGATCTCCAAGATTCAATGAACAATAGTACGGATGGTGGAAGACAAGGATGCATGATTTCATCATGGCTGAAGATTCAGAGCTTTGGGATGTCATTTGTGATGGACCCTTTGTCCCCATGAAGACCATTAGCGAGACAGTAGTGACATTCCCAAAGACAAGGAAGGAGTACAACGATGCCGACCGCAAAGCTATAGAAAAAAACTTCCGAGCAAAGAAGATCCTCGTCTGTGGTATTGGACCAGACGAGTATAACAAAATTTCATTTTGTCAATCTGCCAAGGAGATATGGGAGGCTCTCCGAACTGAAAATGAAGGAACAACTCAAGTTATGCACTCAAAGATCGACATGCTCACTACCGAGTATGAACTCTTTAGGGTGAAGGATAATGAGTCCATTCTGAACATGCATACTCTCTTCACTTCAATCATCAATGAGCTCCACTCTCTAGGAGAGATCATTCCAAGACAAAATAGTTACGAAAATACTCAGTGTATTATCTGGTTCTTGGGAGAGTAAAGTAAATGTTATCATGGAGGCGAAAGATCTACAAAATCTGACCGTTGACGAACTTATTGGAAATCTGAAGACCTACGAAATGAAGAAAAAAGAAGGACCATGAAACAAGAGAACCCAAAAAGGAGAAGATCCTGGTTCTCAGGGCAGACAACAGTGACTCAAGTGGTGACGATGCTGACATGGCCTATCTAACAAGGAGGTGTCAGAAAATGGTTCGCAGAAATGGAGGTATTCCTAAAACGACAGCTCTAGCATACCAAATGTGATGACCCAAAGGGTCATCTTATGAATTACGACTCCATTCCAGGATCATAAGTGAAAATATGAGAAATAATAATTTTGGAATTTAAAATTTGGTTTTGGTTGACTTTGGTCAACATTTTGAGTAAACGGACCAGGATCTGTGTTCTTACGGTCTCGGAAGGTCCGCAGTAAAATATGGAACTTCGGCGTATGTCCGGAATTGAATTCCGAGATCCCTATCGTTAGAAATCAATTTTTAAAGAAACTTGTTTTGCTGGATTTTAAATGAAATAAAGAAATGAATTTATGTTTGAACTCATTAGCATCGGGCACGTACTTTGGTTCAGGAGCCCGTATAGGTTTATTATGACTTTTATATCATATCAGTGAAATTTGGTGAGAATCAGAGTTGATTTGACGTGATTCGGACATCCGGTTGAGAAATAGTGAAATTAAAATGTTCTTGAGGAAAATCATGAGTTTGAGGTTAAATTCATAGTTTTTGATGTTATTTTGATGATTTGATCGCACGAGCAAGTTCGTATGATATTTTTAGACTTGCGTGCATGTTTGGTTTGGAGCCACGAGGCCTCGGCTGAATTTCGGATAGGCAACAGAGTGAATAGAACTTAAAAATCTTAGCTGGTGTATCTAGTGTTTTACACATGTATCTGATCTCGCAATTGCGAGGCAGGCAACCATTGGAAATGCGATAATTTTATCACATTTGCGAAGTCCTGGGCCAGTGCGCTTCTCGCAAAGGCCAAATTTCTCTTCGCAAATGCGAAGACTGCCAGGAAGACCAGAAGTCGCAAATGCGACAATTTTATCGCAAATGTGATGGCTGCAAAATTTCAAAGTGTTCGCAATTTGCAAACACCTGATCGCAATTGTGATAACTACAGCCTGTTAGACAGGATTTTCACCCATTCTTAAATTCTCTCAAACCTTAATCCTTCATAGGTAATTTTTCAAAGAACCAAACTTCTCCAAATCATTGGTAAGTGATCTCTAACTAATTCCTTTCACACCTTAAAAACTTTTAACAATATTTATACCTAGAATCTAGAGTTTTCATGGTAAAAATTGGGAATTTTGGGAAGAACTTAGGAATTTTGAAATTTGGGAATTTAGACCTCGAATTGAGGTGGGATTCCAAAACCAATTGTATATCCAAGCTCGTGGGAGAATGGGTAAACGAGTTTTGGTCCGAACCTCGAGTTTAGACAAAGCGGGCCTGCGGTCGATTTTTATCTTTTGATAGGAAAACATAGGAAAACCCATGATTTTTTATTAAAGTTAATGCCTTTAGCAATAATTAATGATATTGAACCAATTGTGATTACATTTGAGCGGGTTAGAGGCAAATTCTAAAGGACAAGTTGTGCTTGAGCAGTGAGTTGCCTGTTAAATTGAGGCAAGTGTTTGGTTTAACCTTGACTTGAGGGAATAGGAATACCCAACTTAAATTCTATGTGAGATTTCATGTGTGTGGTGTATAGGTGAGGTGACGAGTATCTATGCACCACCAAATTATCTGTTTAACATGATCCCTTCCCCGCTTCCAATTCACTATATTTCTTGTCTTGGTTGTTTTTCAAGATTTTGATGCCTCCATGTCTACTTGTTTTTGTCAACTTGTTGTTAAGTTTTGTTTCAAGTATTCTGGAAATGTTAGTTGTTCCCCTGGCTTCATTATGGTACATAAAAGATGCTAGTTGATAGTGTTTTACGATACATTCCGGTTAGTTTCATTGTGAAATGGTAATTGAGGAAGTTTATGAATAGTACAACTTTCTGTTTACAATTGATGGGACATAAATATTGTCAAAGGCTTTGACCTAAATTGTGAAGTCCATTTTTATAAATAAAGAGATGTGATTGTCTAGACGGAGCGGGTTGCACGCCGCAACAAGGAGTGATAAGGGTGGACATGTGGGATCGGGTTGCACGCCGCAACATGAGAAATAAGGGTGATATATATAGGGAGGAGCAATAAGGGTGGACAGGTGGGAGTGGGTTGCGCACCACAACAAGGAGCAACAAGGAAGGATATTCATGTTTTACTAATTTTAAATATAAAGACTGGAATGCTCGTTGTTTTATTGTTGTCATTTCATATTCTGCACTTATGGTTATTTTAATGCTTTTACCGTCATTTAATTTGAAATTCAGAAATTTTCGTGAGGATTGGTTATAGCTGAGATCTGGAAAAGTTAACCGAGTTGTTTTATTAATTGTTGCAAGTTACTGTTTAATTTGTTTATTATTCCCTTCTTGCTTTATTATACACTGTTTACATGTTATATTATAAATGACCCGTCGTAGCCTCATCACTACTTCGTCGAGGTTAGGCTCGGCACTTACCAGTACATATGATACTGCATTCTGCACTTCTTGTGCAGATCCAGGTACCGGCCAGAGCTGCATTGAAGTACTAGTTGATACCATTCGCACGGAGACATGAGGTAGATTTGCTAGCGTTCGCAGATTCCTGGAGTCTTCTCTACATTATTTAGTTGTTGTTTTATTTCATTCAAAACAGACATATACATATTTCTTTTTCAGCCCATCAGGTTGCAGATGGCTAAGGAGACAGGGACCAAGATTTTCTTTTCAGGATGCGGCCAATGTGTCCAGGAGAGTCGAGACGGTTCTCGGGATGGGAGGTCAAGGGTCAGACAAGAGACCTCGCCATTCCGGTGGATTCAGCGGTGCCTCATCTGGAGTCGGGGTTGCTTTTAGAAGAGGCCATTCTTCCAGGACATTCCATTCAGCACTTCAGGCTTCACATGGTACTTCAGGTGGTCGTAGTTCTTATATGCCTCCTTCCACTCAACCAATCTACAGCGCACCATTAGCTCCTATCAAAGCACCTCCTCTGCAGAGTTATTATCGTGGTCAGTCAGTTCGTCAGGTTTAGCCTCTATATCAGGAGGGATGTTTTGAGTGTGTTAAATATGGGTGTGTTCAGAGAGCTTGTCCGAAATTTTCGAGTAATCAGCCTCAGTGCCAAGGTTCTCATGTCATAGTTTCGGCACCAGCTATAGCACCACCTGCCCAACCAACCAGGGGTAGGGGTCAGGTAGCCAGAGGTAGGGGCCAGATTGTTGGAGGTGGAGGTCAGGTCGCTAAGGGTGGAGGCCATCCCACTAGAGGTGGAGGTCCGCCTATCAGAGATCCTCCCAGAGGCATAGTTCAAGGTGGTGGAGCCCAGCCTCGATTGTATGCATTTCCAGCTAGACCCGAGGCGGAGTCCTCCAATGTTGTTATTACATGTACCATTTCAGTTTGCAATAGAGATGCTTCAGTTTTTTTTATTCGGGGTCTACTTATTCTTATGTTTCATCATATTTTTCCTCGTATTTTGTTGTGCCCCGTGATTCCTTGAGTGTCGATGTTTATGTGTCTGCGCCGGTGGGGGATATTATTGTGGTAGATCGTGTGTATCGTTCGTGTGTGGTCGTTATTGAGGGTCTTGAAACTAGTGTAGACCTTTTGCTTCTTAGCATGGTCGATTATTATATCATATTGGGCATGGATTGGTTGTCGTCGTATTATGCCATCTTGGACTGTCAAGCCAAGACAATTACTTTAGCCTTGTTGGGGTTGCCTCGATTAGAATTGAAATGGACTCCAGGTCATTCTCCTAGCAGAGTGATTTCTTATGCCAAGGCTCGTCGCATGGTTGAGAAGGGATGTTTGGCTTATTTGGCTCATATTCGTGATTTTGATGCTGAAGTTTCTTCGATAGATTTGGAGCCTATTATTTGCGAGTTTCCCGAGGTATTCCTGCAGACCTATCGAGAATGCCACCCGACAGGGATATTGATTTTTTCATTGATGTGGCCTCGGGCACTCAGCCCATTTCTATTCTTCCATACCGAATGGCCCCACCAGAATTGAATGAATTGAAAGAGCAGTTGCAATAATTGCTTGATAAGGGCTTCATTAGACCTAGTGTCTCGCCTTGGGGTGTACCGGTTTTGTTCGTGAAGAAGAAGGATGGGTCAATGAGAATGTGTATAGGTTACCAGCAATTGAATAAGGTTACTATCAAGAATAAATATACATTGCCGAGAATTGATGATTTATTTGATCAGCCCTTTATTCCGACTTGGTTCATTCTGACTGTGTCTCTTCAACTCCTCAATTAGATTGAAGCTCCCGCTTCTAATTGTCTCGTGGGTGTATTACTCCGTACCTCTTTTTCCCATACCTCTTTCTAAATTCTAATCCAATTGTCATATTTCCATTATTCCATGTAGGCTGTTTTGTCATCAGAGACATTACATGCGTGAAGTCTATTTTTTTCCTATACATATAGTCCCCCCACTTACCATTTATTTACCAATTAAATATTTGATAAGTGGATACTCATTTATGGAGGGAATATTTTGCCGTTGTTTTACTCGTACCATTGCATTTGTCTTTGAACGTACACGCCCCTTGTCACTTCCATTTAATGCATGTGCCATTTGGTGTTTTCGGATTGGTTTTGCAATTCATCAGCGCCTTTTAGGGCTTTTTGCGATTGCATCAGTCACGAAGTGACAGTTTAAATAATGACTTTCACATCAGTGTTTTTTCAATTTTTTGACAGTTGCCTTTGTGTATAAATACCGCTTTTTGCCTTTGCTTTTATGAAAAACTTCTAACTTCTTCTCACTGCTTGTAAATTCTTCTTTCATGAAAATATGTCTTCTTCAAATCCATAACCTAAGAAAGTAACCATAGTAGATGAACTATCTCCTTCTTCTGCTCCGATCCAGAGTATGAGGGGCGGTAGATTAAGGAGCTTGGGTTCAACACCTTCTAGAGGTTCTTCTTATTCTTCTCCACGTAACATTACTCCCCCGCTGACTTCTAGGGTTAGTGTTCCTTCATCTTCTTCTAGGGCTAGATCTTCTAGATCTTCTTCTCAGAGTAGAGAGTCCAGTGAACCACTTCGTGAACCAAAGGTTGATGAGATTGTACCCGCTGAGTTTTCTTTTGTAAATGATAGTGAAGCCATAAGAAGATAGCTTTTTTCCATGACATCTCATGATCGCGCTGATATTTACCCTACTCAAATTACTGAGGGTTTGATTTCTCTAGTGCGCAGAGATTGTTATTGGAAATCTGACTTTCCAGTCTTAGTCCCCAATGAAAATCAGAGAATAACTTCTTACAAAGTTGGTTATTATTTTGTATATACTTACCCTTTTACTTTAGGGTTCAAACCTATTATCGACCCTGTCATTATAGAGTTTTGTCATTTTTTAACGTGTGTTTGGGACAAATCGGTCCTATTATCTGGAGGGCAGTAGCATGACTCAGATATTTGGCCAACTTGGCTTCAGTTCCTTTTACCTTCTATCATCTTATCCATCTCTACTCTCTTAAGTTGTTCCGCCGGCGAATTTTTACACTTATGGCTAGAAGTAAGAGAGTTTTAGTCATCCCTGATGATGATAAAGATAGAGGTTGGTATGCCCGGTTTGTTTCTGCCCCTACAAAAGGATTAGTAGGTGAAGAAAATCTCCCCTTCCCTGAGAAGTGGAACTTTGCACGTGAGTTCAGTTTGCTCACTTTCTTTTTTATTCTTAATAGATTTTCAGTACTGTGACTGCTTTTTTTCAGCAACCATGGGAACCGTCGAGGAGATCTTTGGTTTTTGTGGCTGGGTAGAAAAATTGTTGTTGATTTCTCCAATGGAAGAACGTTCTTGGAAGTACCTCTCGGCGAGGTTTGGTTGGACAGTGAAAACCCATGGTAGGTTTGTTTTTACGTTTCCTTTCTCTCCTTTTTGAGCTTCTTTAATTCCTTTTAGTTGTTAGGATTTCCTACTCGTGGTGTCACTGTTGTTGCGATAACTGCCTCAAATCATTCTTTGGCCAAGGCTCAAGAAATTATTTTGAACTACTCTTCGTTAAAAAGGAAAGCGGATAGGTCTCAAATCTTGGAAGATGAGGAGGAGCAAGAAGAAGGCTCATTGATTCGGAGGTCACGAGGAAGAAGAAGGGTCGTGTCTGATGATGAATCTGCTCCACTTATTGGTCCATCTTCCGTGCCTGAATCAGAGCATTCTACCCCTACACAATCTGAAGAAGAAACTCCTTCCACAGCCAATGAATCAATTGAGTAGTTGTTCCATCAAGGTTTTGGCTCAGTTTTAGAGGAGGCGCCTCTTGCCATTTTTCCTCCATCTTCTCCAGTGGAACTTCAGTCTACCGCACCTGTTGTTGTTTCTGCTCCCCCACCCATTCCACCCGTGGCTCCTTCATTTACCCCTACTCACGTGCCTTCTATTATCGAAGTAGGGTCTTCTAGTAATGGGGAGATGAATCAAATTATGATCAAGGTTCGTGCGGGAGGTAGCCTCTTAAAGAAATCAGGCCAGACGGACGTTTGGTTGAAGCCTCTGATAGGCCCGGTTGAGAAGTCAAAATTGGAAACCCATAGCTCCCTGACGTGGATGAATGAGATTGTACACTCATCTTTAAAGGTATCCTTCATATTATTCATTTTCTAAAATTAACCTTTACCGTATCTAACCTCCCTTTTGTGTGTAGATAAATCTCATTGGTACAGAGTTGATGAAAAGGATCGTTCATACGGAGCAATTAATGAATGACTATTATACCGAGGTTGATAACTGGAAAGAACAATTTGAGAGCCTTCAACTTGATATGGAAGCATTAGAAGAGGAAAAGTGTACCTTAGAGAAGCAGGTTAGAATGATAGAAGCAGAGTTAGCCATTGAAAAGGCTTCGTCGAACCAAGCGGGCAAGGATAAGAATATTCTGGAATCCTCATTTGTTGAGCAGCCTTCCCGTGCTTCTAAAGAAATAAGAAGCTTGAAGGATTTGCTAAACCAGAAGGAGGCTTATACTGATGAACTTGTGTAGTCGCTTACTCAAACTCAAGAAGACCTCCGTGAATCCTCAAACAAGGTTCAATTTCTGGAGAGATCTATTGCCGCTTTACAAGCTTCTTATGATGCTACTGTGGTTGAAAGAGATGAGCTGAGAGCGGATGTTGAACAATGGGAGAAGGACTACGAAGCTCTCAAGGATAAGGAAGTTGTCGTTGTGATTTGGGCTTATTTGAATGCCCGTCTTGATACATTGACGGAAATGGGCCAAGGAAATTTTGACTTACAAGGTGAATTGCCAAAACTAAGGAGACAATTGAAAGGTCTCGGCAAAGTCAAAAATTTTCATCACCTGAAGTTGAAGTTCCCCTAGGTGATGAGACCGTGCCTGATGAAGTTGCTGCCCAACCCTTACCATCTCAAGCTTCTCCTTCTGCTGATGAAGATAATCCCCCCAGTGTCTAGTGAAAGTGTTTGTTAAACCCTCTTTTTTTTTCTTTGAATCAATTGGTGGTTATCTCCGGTCCCATTTGGGGGTGAAGTTTGGTTGGTAAGTCCCCAGTGACAACTTAGTGGCAATTTTGTATAAAAAAATTCGGTTTAAACTAAGCTGATACTTAGTTTCTACCGTCGTATAATATCAATATTTAAATTTCTTAGCATGGCTTGTGTTTTTCGAGTTTTCGTTTTACTCTTGCATTCTTTATGTTCGGGTTCTGTTTTACCCTTTGTTATTTAACTTTGCATTAAAAATGCTTCAATATTTCGTGTCTTTTCGAAACAAGCACGATTTATAAAAGAGGGCCCTTTTATGAACGACACTTAATGAAGAAGACGTCTCAACTTCATAATGGTGTATACATACAAAAGAGAGATAGGAATTCACATGTTCATTTGAGTAATATTCTGAAGAATGTTTTTGTATTATTTGAACTTTCTTAACACTTTACACGTGTTCAAGTATCATGTATGACTCTTTCGTAACTGTTTTCTTTTTACAACAGATTTGAATAAATACAAGGGTACAATTTTCAACCCGTAATTAAATTTTGCCTTTAACCTAAACATCCATTTACATTTACGATCATGTTTTTTGTAGGTTTCTGAATAAGGCTTTGTATGATAGTCTTCATCTCTTTGATTTCGCTCGTAACTTTTGATTTGTTGGGTAAAATAGGTCTCCATGCTTGAGCTCTGACTTTTTGCTTGTCTTCTTTCTTGAGCTTTGACTTTTTTGATAGTGTTCTTTGCCTTTCATATTATATAATCCCCCAAGTGTTTAAGCTTTGAAGAATGAAATCTCGAGCACTTGACTACTCCTTCATGTTGGTCCTTTTCCCGAAAAGGAAAAACATACGAGACTCGAAGGTATATAGTTTTAGATGATGACTGCTTAACCCTTTGAAATGTCCATCAGAAAGGTTGTAACCCTATACCGGGAATTCAGTTACTTCCTCGTGTCTATTCAGGTCTAATATCATTATTTGGTTATAGGTTAGCTTTTTTCCTATCATCTAAAATAGTTAGTATAATTTTAACTGTACTAAATAAAATCGTATGTAATGATACCTGACCATGGGTAATGCTTTTACTTAGAAGTAATACTTCTTCAAATGAACAGCATTCCAACTTGTTGGTAAAATCCTGTTGTCCTTGGTTTCCAGCTCATAAGCACCTTTTCCAGCAATAGCATGCACTTTGTAGGGCCCTTCCCAATTTGGATTTAACTTTCCTGCTCCAACCTCCTTTGTTGATTGAAAGACTTTTTTAAGGACGAAGTCCCCAATTTTAAAATATCTGATGTGAGCTTTTCTGTAGTAGTACTGCTCTATAATTTGCTTTTGAGTTGCCATGTGTATTAAAGCGGCTTCTCTCCTCTATTCAAGCAAATCCAGATATGTTCTCAACTCGTTGTTGTTTGTTTCTTCTGTTGTTGTTGTGAATCTCGTACTTGGTTCACCAATTTCCACTGGTATTAGGGCTTCCAAGCCGTAGACAAGTGCGAATGGGGTTTATCCCGTGGCTATTTTTATTGTAGTTCTGTAAGCCCATAATACTCCTGGTAGCTCTCCCGGCCAATTTCCTTTTGATTTCTCTAATCGTTTCTTCAAATTGTTGATGATGATCTTATTGGTTGACTCAGCTTGCCCGTTAGCTACAGGGTGATACGGTGAAGAAGTGATACGCTTGATTTGCCATCTTTGGAAGAATTCCGTGATTTGTGAGCCTATGAATTACGGGCCATTGTCACATACAATTTCGTTCCGGACACCAAAGCGGCATATAATGTTTCGCCAAATAAAGCTTTTCACTTCTTTTTCTCGTACATGCTTAAAAATTGCCTCCACCCATTTTGAGAAATAATATGTTAATACAAGTAAAAATCGTACCTTTAATTTGGATTGGGGTTGAGGTCCTACTATATCCATTCCCCACTTCATAAACGGCCAAGGTGATATAACCGGATGTAGTAATTCTGCGGGTCGATGCATGTTGTTAGCATACCGCTGACATTTATCGCATTTAGCTACGAAATTTTCGGCGTCTTCTTTCATCTTAGGCCAATAATACCCCACTCTGATTAGAGTTTGACTAGAGATCTTCCTTACGTGGTTTCCACAACGTCCTTCATGTACTTCTTTCATTACGTACTAAGTTTGATTAGGTCTGAGGCACCTTTCTAGGGGACCACCAAACATTTTGCGATATAAAGTGTCACGAACTAGGCAGTATTGTGCAGCGTTTTATCGAAGTGTTTGAGATTTTTTTTATCTTCAGGCACGATACCATTCTGCAAAAAATTTACAATGTCGTTTCTCCAGTCCCAGGTTAGATTATTAAATGTTACCTCATTTTGGTCCTGGTCAATTGTTGAATGAAATAAATGTATCACAATATCATTTTCCTTATTTGTTACATATGTAACTGATGCGAGGTTAGCTAACGCATCTGCTTCTGCATTTTCTTCTCTGAATACTTGCATGATCTTCCATGACTGGAATTGCCTCACTAGGTCCCGTGCCTTTTCTAAATATTGCTGCATTTCTAGCGGTGTAAGTCCCCTTCATCTGGTTCACCACCAGCTAAGAGTCATTTTTTATCACGATCTTCTCTATTGAAAGTTCTCGTGCTAATTCAAGCCCTGCAATGACAGCTTCGTACTCTACTTCATTGTTAGTGATAGGATAACATTCAATAGCTTGCCTTATCTTTTCACCCGAAGGTGGTATCAAAACAATTCTCAGGCCGGCTCCTTTGACATTAGAGGATCCGTCAGTGAATAGAGTCCAAGTTCCTGGATTAGCTCCGGTATAAATCTGTAATTCCTTTTCTACTTCAGGAATTATATTAGTATTAAAATCTGCAACAAACTCGGCTAAAACCTGAGACTTTATTTGATGTCCTAGGTTGAAAAACAATGTCGTATTCACTTAGTTATATTGCCCACTTAGCTAATCTGCCTGATAGTTCCTATTTGTGTAGGATATTTCTTAACGGATATGAAGTTACAACAGCAATTGGATGACACTGAAAGTACGGTTTTAACTTCCTGGCTGCCATGATTAGAGCCAAGGCTAATATTTCTAGATTAGGGTATCTAGTTTCAGCATCCAGTAAGGATTTACTTACATAGTAAATAGGAGATTGCTTACCTTTGTCTTCCCTTACCAGAACTGCACTCACAGCTATTTCTGCAACAGCAAGATAAATATACAGCATTTCCCCTTCCTGTGGTTTGGATAGTAATAGGGGGGTTTGATAGGTAGGCCTTTAAGTTTTTGAGGGCCTACTGGCATTCTTCAGTCCATTCAATCTGATTCTGCTTCTTTAGTACTGAGAAGAATTTGAAACTTTTCTCTGAAGATCTTGAAATGAATCTTCCTAAAGCAACGATCATACCTGTCAGCCTTTGAACTTCTTTTTTGCTCGTGAGTATATCAGGTATTTCTTCAATAGCTTTAATTTGAGCAGGATTTACTTCAATGCCTCTATTTGATACGAGAAAACCTAAAAACTTACCTGATTCGACGCCAAAGGCATACTTTTCTGGATTTAATTTCATATTATACCTGCTGAGGATGTTGAACGTGGTTGAAAGATGTTGGAAGTGATCTTCAGCCTGTGTGAACTTCACCAACATGTCCTCAATGTATACCTCCATTGTCTTCCCAAGATTACTAGCTTTTGATACATGGCTCCAGCATTTTTCAAGCCAAAAGGCATGACTTTATAACAGTAAGTCCCCCTGTTTGTAATAAAGGAAGTTTTTTCCTCGTCTGAGGGGTCCATTTTTATCTGATTGTAACCAGAATATGCATCTAGAAAGCTTAACAATTCATGACCTGCAGTGGCATCAATCATTTGATCTATGTGTGGTAAAGAAAATGAATTCTTTGGGCATGCTTTGTTTAAATCAGTGTAATCTATACATACTCTCCATTTACCATTCTTTTTAGGTACTACTACAGTATTAGCTAACCAATCGGGATATTTTACCTCGCGTATCAAACCGAATTTTAAGAGTTTCTGCACCTCTTAATCGATCACTTGATTCTTGAATGATCCCTACTTCCGTTTCTTTTGCTTGACAAGTACGAATGATGAGTCCTCATTCAGTTTGTGAGTCATCACCTTTGAGGGGTATACATGTCATATCTGAATGGGACCAGGCAAAACAATCTACATTAGATTTCAAGTATTCAATCAACTTACCTCTTCTGGTCGGGCTTAGCCTTGCTCCTATTTGGAGTTTTTGTTCAGGTTTATTTTTGAACAGTGGAACAGCTTCGAGTTCTTCAGTAGTTGTCTTTATGTTTTCATTCTCTTCTGGTTCTTGAATAACATCGGGTCTTGAATCCATGTCTGTGTGTTTTGATGCGATCTCCGTGGTGATTTGATTCACCGTGTCTTTATCATTTTCCCCTGTATCTGTTTGAGTTGCTCCTGCATCTTTTACTTCTTCCTCCGCGTCTTTTTTATTCGAGTGCATTACTGAATTGATACTCCTCGAAATTTGTTGATATCCTCGAATCTGCTGAATTCCTCATTTTGAAGGGAATTTTATAACCTAGTGTAGAGTGGATGGTTCTGCGTCCATGTCATGAATCCATGGTCTTCCCATAATTACATTGTAGGCCATGTCTGTACCAATAACTTGAAACTTTGTTTTTTGACGACGCCTTCTGCAATTTCTCCCTTTGTTATGACAGTAGAATTATCGAATCCGGATAAGGAACGTTATTTTGGAACTATTTGGTCTCCCATTAGCATCTCTTCCACCACTCGTAGTAGAATGATGTTAACAAAACTACCTGGATCAATCAATACTCTTCTCACGTTAGTGTCATGTATAAGTAAAGATATTACCAGTGCGTCGTTATGTGGGATTAATAACCCATCTACATCTGCATCGTCAAATGTTATGCCATCAGCCTCCAAGGTTTCACGAGTCTGTTTCCCGTGGGTTATTGTTAACTTCATTGTCTTTTTTGCTGCGGTATAGGTCATGTCACTAACCTCCTCTCCTCCGTTTATCACTTTTACCGTTCTCTTCGGAGACGGCAGTTTTGGGGGCTCTTGCTTGTTCTTCGTATATGCTTGCTTCCCTTTTTCACTAAACAATTCTGTTAGATAACCTTATTTTAATAAGTGTTCTACCTCACCTTGTAGTAACCTGCAGTCTGATGTTCTGTGCCCATGATCATTGTGGAATTCACACCAAAAGTCTTGGTTCCTTCTGTTTGTATTTGATCTCATTTCCTTGGGCCATCGAACTTTATCACCCATATTTCTTAATACTGTAATTAACTCGTAAGTACTTAAATTGAAGTTATAGTCTCCAATTCTTACATATGTGTTATTACCTCTATTTCGTTCGTCTCGATCCTTTCTGGATCTTGATGATGATGAAATTGAATATCTGTGTGTCGGTCTGTGATCACGCCAGGTGTTTTCAAATTTGGAACGAGCTTCTTGTCCCGAAGGTCCTATATAGGGCTCCTACCTGTTTTTAACAGCTCTTCTCTCTGATTTTGATAACCTGGAACTCGTCTTGTCTTCTGTTTTATATTGAGCTATGGTATCCTCTTCAATTCTTAATTTAGTGTTGTACCTGTTATAAACATCATTCCATGTTGTAGGTAGAAATTCACGTAAACTTTCTTTGAGTCTTCTCGTGGCTTCAGAGCTTTTTTCGTTCAAGTTGCTTGCAAATACCATAGCTGCCCAATTGTCAGGCACTCTTGGTAACAACATCCTTTCCCGTTGGAACCTGTCTACGAATTCTCGAAGCAACTCCGCATCTCCCTATTTTACTTTGAATATATTTCTTCCATTCTTTTATCCATTTTTTGTGCACCGTAGTGTGCTTTTATAAACAAATCTGCAAGCTCAGCAAAAGAATCAATAAAAATTTTGGGTAAGAGAGAATACCACGTTAATGCTCCTTTGGTAAGCGTTTCTCCAAACTTTTTGACCAGCATAGACTCGGTTTCCTGCTTAGTTAAGTCGTTGCCTTTTACTCTTGTGGTGAATGTAGTAACATGATCACGTGGATCAGTTGTCCCATCATATTTTGGTATATCGGGCATCTTAAATTTTTTGGGAATCGGCAAAGGTGCTGCACTTGGCTTCCATGGTTGTTGAGAGTATTTGTCAATATCAATCCCCTTGATGACAGGTGGTACGCCAGGAATTTTCTCGATACGATCATTTTGTTCCTTCACCTGTTTCTGCAAGGTTAGTATTAAAGACTGTAAATCTATATTATTAGACATACTTGGTCTTCCTTCAAGGGATTCGTTTGGAGTGCCTCTACTTCCATAATTAGCTAATCCAGACTGTGTATATATTTGCAGTGTTGTTTGGAGGAGGCGTAGGTGGTATAGTTGGTAGACCCTTCACGAAAGCTTGAAGAGCGTCATTCACGTATTCAGCAACTATCTGCTTCACAACGTCTTGCTCTCCTATTTGTTCATTTCCAACCTGGTCATTATTGTGAGTTGTAGATCTTTCCGGAGAGTTGTCTCTTGAACCTCGTGGGGTTCCCTGAGGTGATGAAACTGGATTTTCAATTGCTTGTTGATGTTGTCATTGGTGTTCAACATGATTCAGTAAAGATAGTTTAGAAATGCAAAAAGGATTATCAGTTTACCAGTAACGGAACCAATTTGTTTAACCAAAGAACCAAATTCTTAGTCAAAGCTATTTTAAGAAGTACTCGGTCTTTTGATAACCAAGAGAATTAACTAAGAATAATAATTTAAATTAGACTTGTAAAATAGGAAAAATAATAAGAGCACATAAAGGTAAATATATTCCAGCCGTGGTTCGAACGTGTCCATACAAGTGAGGTTTTACTCCCTTTTATAGGGAATTTCTTAATATAACGTCTACTCTTCTTAATGATTGAGCCTTAATGATTATTTATACCATCAATGTAACGTTACAATAGGTAATCGTAACTGTTGCATGAAGATTTTGTAATGCTTGGCTCATTGATTGAAGATCTTTGAATCTTCCCTTTATTCTGACTTGGTTTATTCTGACCGTGTCTCTTCAACTCCTCAATTAGATTGTAGCTCCCGCCTCTAATTGTCTCGTGGGTGTATTACTCCGTACCTCTTTGTCCCATACCTCTTTCTAAATTCTAATCCAGCTGTCATGTTTCCATTGCTCCACATAGGCTGCTTTGTCATCAGAGACATTACACGCGTGAAGTCTATTTTTTACCAATACACATTTCATATTCTACACTTACGGTTATTTTAATGCTTTTACCGTTATTTAATTTGAAATTCATAAATTTTCGTGAGGATTGGTTATAGCTGAGATCTGGAAAAAATAACTGAGTTGTTTTATTAATTGTTGCAAGTTACTGTTTAATTTGTTTATTATTCCCTTCTTGCTTTATTATACAATGTTTACAGGTTATATTATAAATGTCCCATCGTAGCCTCGTCACTACATCGTCGAGGTTAGTCTCGGCACTTACCAGTACATGGGGTCGGTTGCACTGATATTGCACTCTACACTTCTTGTGCAGATCCAGGTACCGGCCAGAGCTAAGTTGAAGTACTAGTTGATACCATTCGCATGGAGACACAAGGTAGATCTGCTGGCGTCCGCAGATTCCTGGATCTTCTCTACATTATTTAGCTGTTGTTTTATTTCATTCAAAATAGACATATACATATTTCTTTGATCCCATTTACTTGTAGTATTCTTTAGTAGTTCGTGGATTGTGACACTAGACCCTGGGTAGTTATATATTTAGTATTAGTTCGTGGTTCGTTTTATTATTTCGAACATTGTTCCTAATATCCTTTACTGGAAAGTATTAGAATTCAGTTTTCATTTTATATTGTTCTATTATGTTTAAGTAAACTTTTAAAAGAAAAGGTTAGTTAAGTTCTAACATTGGCTTGCCTAGCAAGTATGATGTTAGGCACCATCACGATCCCGAGGGTTGAAAAATTGGGTCGTGACACCAAAAGGCTATGATTGAGGTCACAAATGCAAGAAGCCAGGACATTTCATCAAAGATTGTCCTCTCCACAAGCAAGACCAGTAGAATCACAACACAGACAAAACAACCAAGAGGAACTCAGTTCCTGGCAGGAAATTCAAGAGAAAAGATGTCGATGACAATGTTGTGAAACAAGCTCTTGTGACATGGGGAGATTCCTTTAGTAAATCTAAGGTAGATGATGAACAAGGAAACACCTCCATGATGGTCGTTGAAAGTGAAGCAGTTGTATATGACTCCATCTTTGCCCTGATGGTAAACTCTGACGAGGATGAAGACAAGATGACGTTATGGTAAACTTTCTAGACGTTCAAAGAAATTTGAAGTCTTACCCTCAAAAGAAGCATGTATCCTTAGCAAATGTTCTGGTTGACGCTTATCATAACCTTATCAGTGATAAGAATGTTTTAACTGCGGAATTAGGAGAGGTAGAACATGAGAGAAACGATTTTCTAGTCGTAGTTGTTGATTTAAAAGAAACTATTGAGGATTTAAAGAATTAAAATGATGCTCTAATTGAGAAAATTGAAAAGGTAGAGCATGATAGAGGTGACTTGTTGGTAGTAGTTATGGATTTAAAGGAAACAGTAGAAGAATTAAAGAGGGAAAATAGTTCTAGAAACTCTTCAAACGGTAAGGAAGTACCGAGTGAGGCACACCTTAAACTTGAAAATGAGCTCAAAATGGTAAAGTTGAGTCTGTGTGCTGAACTTGAAAAAAATAGACAACTTCAGGAAGATCTAAGCTGGGTTAAAAATGACCTAGATAAATCTCTAAAGTAGACCGGGTCCTCTAATACAATCACTTCTATGTATATAAGTTGTCGGGGGAACAGGTAGGGAATTGGGTTAAAAAAGGAAAAGGCTCCTTAATACCCACATAGCAAGTATATTATTGTTCCTGATAACTTGCTTTGTACTCATTGTGGTAACACTGGGAATTTTAAAGACTTTTGTAAGGTTAGATTTCAGTCCTAACAGAAAAATAAAGTTTTTGTTGAAAGAGTATCTACTGCTAAGGAACTTGGTTCTTTCAATAAAAAATGTGTGATGCCTGCTTGGACAAGAAGAAGTTTAATTCGACATTTCACTCAAAGCCCTGCAAGGTGGGAGTGTGTCATTTGGAAATGGAAAAAAGGGATACATTCTAGGAGTTGGAAGAGTTGGGAAGACACCCACTAAATTAATTGAGAATGTGCATTATGTGAATGGCCTGAAATACAGCATGTTGAGTGTCACTCAAATATGTGACAAAGGAAACAAAGTGGATTTCTTATCAAAGACCTGAACAGTCACCAATCTTGTGACTGGTGAAGTGGTTATGATGGCAATGAGATTCAAAAACATCTATGTCGCTGACTTTGAGTCCTTAAACAATGGGGATATTATATGTTTGAGTGTTGTTGATGATGATGTTGAACTGTGGCACAGAAGAATGGGACATGCAAGTTTCTCCTTGCCGAACAAGCTAGTTAAGAAGGACCTGGTATAGTCTGCCAAAGTCAAGGTTCAAGGATCACAAGGTGTATGATGCATGTGTGAGAGGAAAGCGATTCAGGTCCTCGTTCAATCCAAAAAGAGAAGTAACCACCTCAAGGCCACTAGATCTTCTTTATATGGATTTTAGTGGACCTATGAAGGTTCCCAATAGAGGAGGAAAGAAATACATTTTTGTCATAGTGGATTACTACTCCAGATTCACATGGACCTTGTTCCTCAGAACCGAGGATGAAAACTTTCTAGTTTTGTTGCCTTCATGAAGAAGACTCAAGTGAAAATGAACCATGATGTTGTAAGCATAAGATCTGATCATAATACAGAGTTCAATAATGCAAAATTTGACGAATTATGTGCTGAAAAATGGTATAAGTTATAATTTTTTAGCTCCAAGAATGCCCAACAAAATGGTGTTGTAGATAGGTAAAATAGTACTCTTGAAGACATGGGAAAGACGATTCTAGATGAAAGTGGTGTACCAATGCTTTTGGGCGGAGGTAGTGAACATTGCCTGATATTTGATAAATAGGTGCATGATGGGTCCCTCTTAAACAAGACCCCGTATGAATTGTTGAATGGGAGGTAACCCAAGCTGACTTACCTGAAAATGTTTGGTTGCAAATGTTTCGTTCTCAATAATGGTAAGGAAGCGCAGGAAAAATTTGATGCCAAAAGTGATGAAGGGATCTTTCTTGGATATTCTTCACAAAGCAAAAATACAAGGTGTACAACAAAAAGACTCAATGTGTTGAAGAGATCATACTTGTAATCTTTGATGAATCACACCACTTAAATGGGAAAGATTCACATGCTAAGAATGATCAAGATGGAGAGCAGTCAAAGATACCTAGAGAAGTAATTGATATGGAAAACGGGGAGGCTGATCTGATGAGTCGTGTCAAGGAATCTAAAGAAGAAGATGTAGCGGAACCTCTAGTTGATTCAGCGGAACCTGGTTCCTCCATTACATCAACTAAAGCAGAAAATAGAGTTGCGGATGTCGTGCACGAAACTCCTGGTGCTGAGTGAAGAAGTGGCACTCACTCATCCATTGATCCCAATGATGTATCTCACTTAGAGGAACTTGGATCTTCTTACAAGGAGATTCAAGTGTCCAAATGGAAGCATAAAGCTCGCATCCTCTCCAGAATGTGATTACTCATCTTGATTCAAGGATTCAAACCAGATCAAAGACGAGATCAAAGACGAGAAGCATGTTTTCCTTCTTAGCTTTCCTTTCTCAAATTGAGCCCAAAAATATCAAGGACACATTGAAAGATGCTGACCGAATTGCTGCTATGCAAGATGTACTTCATTAATTTGATAGGAACATCGTATGGCACTTGGTTCCTCGACCTTCAGATAGAACTGTTATTGGAACCAGGTGGGTATTAAGAAACAAGCATGATGTGTTTGGGAATACAACAAGAAACAAGGTCAGGTTAGTGGTTTAAGGCTATAATCAAAAAGAAGGTATTGACTATGATGAGACTTTTGCTCCAGTTGCACGGATGGAAGCCATCGGAATTCTCATTGCCTTTGCATCTCATATGGAATTCAAATTGTTCCAAATGGATGTCAAGAGTATAGTTCTGAATGGATATTTAAAGGAAGAAGTGTTTGTCAAACAACCACCTGGTTTTGCATGTCATGATCACCCTAAACATGTATTCAAGCTCGACACGGAAATATATAGTTTAAAGTAGGCCCTCGTGCATGGTATGAAAAATTATCGAGGTTCTTCAGGAAAATGGCTTTACAAGAGGGAAAATTGACAACACTCTTTTTCTGAAGAAATGGGGAAACTGAATTTCTTCCTAGGTCTGCAAGTTAAGAAAACCTCTATGGGAACGATGATAAGTCGGCAGAAATACATTAACGAGCTGCTGAAGAGATTTGAGATGGAAAGCTCAAAAACAATCGATACTCTTATTGCCACTACCACTCATCTGGACATGAACGAACTTGGTTCCCCTGTGAATGAAACCATGTATAGAGGTATCATTGGTTCACTCTTGTATATCACAGCCAGCAGATTTGACATTGTGTTCAGTGTGGGATTAAGTGCCAGATTCCAATCAAGTTCAAAAGAATCTCATATGAAAGATGCCAAGAAAATTATGAGATATCTCAAAGGAACACAGGACATGGTCCTCTACTATCCCTCAAGAGGCAATTTCAACTTAATTGGGTATGTTCATGCTGATTATGTTGGTTATGTGGTGGATAAAAAAAGCACGTATGGGATGGCACATTTTCTAGGATCATGCTTGATTTCATGGGGTACAAAGAAACAAAACTTTGTGGCTCTTTCTACTGCAAAAGTTGAATATATGGAAGATGCTTCTTGTTGTGCTCAACTGATGTGGATAAAGCAACAATTGGAAGATTTTTATGTGCTTTCTGATTGTGTACCATTGCTGTGTGACAACACAAGTGCTATCAACATGGCAAAGAAATCGGTTCAACATAGGAGGACATAGCACATTGATGTACGACATCACTTTCTGAGGGACAATGTTGAAAAGGGTCTCATCTGCATGAAGTTTTGCAAAACAGAGCACCAGGTAGCTGAGATCTTCACCAAAGCATTAAGCAGAGAGCATTTTAAAAACAATCGACTGGAGTCGGGACTGATAAAATTGAACTAAGCACTAGGCCCCTTAATTATAGGCTATGAAGGAATGAAAAGGTAAACTTCTGAAAGTATTTTCTTGTAATTTCTTAATCAACATTATATCGTTACAGGTAAACACGCATGAACACTACAGAGAAAACAAGCAGCTAATGATACTGCATTTTAATAGAAGGATGAGGCTCATATTTAAAAAATTCAGTCAAGGAACCTGGTTCCCTTGACTTAGGTTAGTAGTTCATTTTACACTCATACGCATTCTAAAAGGCTATAAAATTATCACGTCATTAAAACGTGTTCGCCTTTTCTCTCATCCCTTTTAAGCTCAAGCGTCACACCCGTTACAAACCGACCCATCTACCTAGTCTATTGCACCCATTTGTAACTGGTCCCTCATCCTCTCTAAATAACCCCAAACGACATCTTCACAACTATCTACATGAAAGCCATCAAACTCTTTTCATCTCTCAGAAAACCCTCTCTCTCTCTCGTGTCTTTACTCTAAAAAATCACCATGTCTTCCAGAATCTAGAGTCTCCAAGTGCTACCATTGTCACTCCCATTGCGTCTTCGTCCGCACTGCAACATGAGCCTCAGCCTCAAATTTCACCCAATGAAAACCCCAACTCAGACCAACAACCACCCACTGTCTCCACTCCAACCCCATCGATTTTTGGTTCTCACCCTAGCCGGAAAAATCAAACTCCCAAAAGATTTGTCGCTATAACCTATCCATCTACTTCGCCAAACAAATAGCAAAAGACCAAACAATGGACGGAAAAGAGGGACCATAGGTTTCGAGTAAGAAAGTTGGGGAGGTCTCTGTAGCCCAAGAGGATGTTACAGTTAGTGGTGAAGCATCATAAGTGCCTATAACTCCTTCTGCTCCGACGTTTGATTTGAATGCCCCTCCTTCAAGTAATGCCTCTCTTGCATCTACTGATTCTACATTGTTGAGTGTGAGTGAGAGAGAAGATATAGATAATATGCTACTTATTACTACCGATGGAGTGATATGACTGTTGGGTATCAGGGGGCAGGAGAAGGAAATTGAGTTGGAAGTAGGGAAATGGTGCCTCTTGGTGACAGTTAGTACTACAGGGGAAATGACAGAGGGAAGTCCTTTTGCCCAAGAAGAGAACTCTGCTCCTACTTGGGATGAAACCTAATGCTCTACAAAAGAGAAATGAATAGTACTGACCCTACTCCCTCTCCTCACTATGATGTAGTGCCATAAAATTTTGTAACTGCTGAGATGAGACCTTTGTCTGAAGAAGAGAATGGTAACAGTGAGGAGGACTATGATGATGTGACTGTGGAAAGTTTTACTGCTGCTAGAAGTGGTAGGGCAGTTCCCAAAGAGCTCGTTCTTAAAATACCCACTACGAGGCAACTGAAGAGAGAAGCTCTTGAGAGTGATTTGAAGTGAAACAAGGAGAAAAAGAAAAGAAGAAAGTTGGTGAAGGGGGGAAAGTTAGTGAATGAGGAGGATGTGCCTCCGGCAAACATTTTGAATGTTGAAGATGAAGAGGTGAATGAGGAACTTCCTTCCTTGGTTCGTAAATCCTCTAAGAAATATGTGCTTACAAAGCCCAAGAAAGGATCGTCTGTGAAAGGGGTGGAGATTGATAAACAAAAGTGTGTTGAAGAAAAGAAGTCTGGTGAGAAAAGTAAGTTTGAAAAGAAGGGGAAATATGGTTCCTCCAAGAAGGCCAAAGTAGAAGTTTGAAGTTGAAAGAAGAGAAAACCTGAAGAAGCAAAGGGTTCTATGAGGCAGAGCATTTGACGCTGATATTTTTTAAATGTCAGGCATGATACAGGTATTTGCAACCTGCGAGATTCAAAAGTGGACTCATATGTTTACCATTTAGAGTCCCAAGGTTTATGAAGAGGAGGTTCACAGTTTCTACGTAGATCTGTTTACTGTGGAAGACGACAATATCTGCTTGAAGGTTAATGGAGTGGATTTTTTGATGGATGAAGTTGTTCTAGGAAGTATCTTCGGTGTGCCCACCGAGGGGCTCTCATCTGTTGAAGGGACATGTTCCCCTGAATTTAAAAGGACCATTCTAAAAACTCAGGTTCTTTAGAGAGAGGAACAGGTGCACAAGAAGGCCCTCATTCCGGAGTATCAGCTTATGTTTGAGCTGGTGAACAAGGTCATGCTTCCACACGTAGAGAGGAGTTCCATTGCTTTTAAAGGGGACGTGTTCCTCATGGAAACATTGGATGCATACACTACCATCAACCTACCTAGTATTATGATTGAACATATGAAAAAGGTGGCTGACTTCAAGGATGGGAACCATGGTTTGCCTTAAGGGTTCTTGCTCACGAGAGTGTTTTAATTCTTCAAAGTCCCTTTGGGAAGAGAAGCAATGGAAACTCAAGCAAACTTTCTCAATAACAAACTTGGAGGAATGTGAGTGTATAGACAAGAAGGAGGTGTTGGCATCAATTCTACTATATTTTAGTTAATTGATGCTCAGACTGCTGCTACCGAGGAAATAAGGAGGCTGAAGGCTAGGAATAACATTCTTGAGGGACAACTCAGTCAAGCCAATGAGGAACCTGGTTCTAGGAGTGCACAGGGTGCAGAGGTTGCTCGCATGACTGCTGAAAATACAGACCTGAGGAAACAGGTTGAGGATCTGAAAGAACAGCTGATAAACAAGCAGCGGTCCGCAAATGCTCGAGTGGATATTTTTCTCAAATCCCTTCCCTCTTCATCCTTCCCTCCCTCTTCCAGTGCCCCTTAAGCAGTTCCATTGTCAAGGTCTAGTTTAACGATGTTTGTCTTAACCCTAGTGTCCCTTTTTGGCTTGTTGTTTTTATTACTATGGTACTTTAAGCTTTTTTTTGTGTGGATGTTTTGTAAACAATGGTACTACTGCATCTGTTTCTTATCAAATTAATTAATGAGCACCTCAGTCTTATACTATGCATGTTATACTCTTGTGTTCTATTTTTTAGTTATGTTGTGTGCACACAAGTGACATGAGTTAATTTTGATGGACTTCTTTTTGCGTTTACTTGGATATATTCATTTATGATGCCAAAAGGAGGAAGAAAATTGAAGGGGGACAAAATAAAGGGAAACAGGTTCTCAAGGGGAATAAAACTAATTTGCATGGTGAATTGTATTGAGATCTGGTTCTCAGGGGAACTTCAATTCTAAATTTGTCATCATCAAAAGGGGGAAATTGATAAGTTATGTGCCTTTGTATTTTAATGATTTAACAAACTTTATATGAGAACCAGATAGGGAACCTGATACATATCCTCAAAGTGCTCAGAACAACGAGTCACATGTCTAACAGTATTATCAGTCAAAGAAAATGTAGAGGGAACATATGGCTATCAGTTCCTCCGGCCACAGTGCAAGTCAACTCCTTGCAGCTGTTAAAGTTGCTGCACTGTTTCACTGCACACGCAACAATGCAGCAGTCACTTTATGGAGCATGCCCTGTATCGGATACTTGCTTACATTATCCCAATGACCTCACTTATATATTACCAACATGAGGCAAGGGAAAACACACACTTGCAAAACCTAAATCATTAAATCTCTCTCAAGTGTATTGCCGCCTTCATTGACTCCAAGGCTTGAAGAACAAAGTAGCAACAGAACAAAGGACCAGATCCAACACTTTGTTTATCGTGTGATCTTAGTATTGTTGTATCTTTGTTAATGTTATTTACTAGTAATTCATACTCATCTTAGTTCGAAGAATCTTGTAGGATATCTTCTGTAAAATCATACACTGTGTGTTATGTTTTGCTAGAGTTAGTCAAATGGTGAGCTTTGTAATAGGGTTATTACATAGAGGAGAGTTAGTCAAATGGTGAGCTTTGTAATAGGGTTATTACATAGAGGATTGCAGTAAAGTTATTGTAAGTAGGTGAAGGATTAAAAGTTCAATTCATATGTTAAAATAGGTTGTAATATAAAATTTGCTCCACAATTAGCCTTTTCCATTTAAATTTCGAAGAGAATATTTCATAAAACTTTGCTCTGAGATCAGATCTATACTATTTTGGCCAGCTTTCAAAATTTTGTTTAGGTTCACTAATTTGCTTAATTATTTAAGTTAAAGATTCCATATAACACTCTGTTCTCGATCCTTTATTTATTTATTTGTTTTAAAAGAAGGCTAAAAGTAATACTTTACTATTAGTAAGGTTGAAGTTCCTATGCTGATGGAGTATCCATTAGAGTGTTTAAGAACAATCAAGCAAGAAGATTTCCATCTCGGTCATGGACTTAAATACTGGCAAATTGCTAACGTGAGGAATGACGTTTTAAGATCTTAAGCCAAAAATATAAACTTTCTTTCTGGTCATATCTTATTTTTACCGCTATAACAAATAAAGTTTAATGATCATTTGCTGGATTTAGCTAGTCTGAGAATAGTTTTAACATGGTGTGTGTTGTTCGATTTGAGCCAAAACTTACAGGTTATTTCAAAAGGCCTCACGTTATTCGAACGTGAGACTTTATTTGCACATTCTTGTCCCGTAATCTATACAAGTGTCTTTCAGAGAATCGGCCTTCACTTTTCTCCCCACTGAAGGCGGTGGAGGGAAGCAATAATATTACAGTTCAGTTAGTGGATGTGTCCTAAATCTGATCATCATTCCCTAGTGGGAGTAACAGTGAGTTTTCACTACTTTCCATTTCGGGCACAAGAAGAAATCAATAAACTTGGCTCACTAATACAAAGCCAACTTGCCCGAATGCCTGAGTACATGGCAGAAAGCAGTGAGAAGAAGTTGATATGACAGAGTTGTTTAAAGCTTAAAACTAGGAAATAATGATTCATGAGTCATGACAATCCTAGCTAGCATTGAAAACAGTTATCATATTTCAACCTTCAATGGGACACAAAATAAAGGCATTGTGGGGATGCAAATGGCCATAAAACAGTGTCTAGCAATTTACCTAAAAAGAACTATACTTGGATGCACAATAAACACATGCTAGAATATCGGAAAGTGATAGCCAAAGGGCCATCCCTCAAGAGTTGAGTGGAGACGGCGGTTATCATGGTAGTCATTAACAAAAATATGATCTGGATATTGGATTATGTGTCAGTGCAGCAATTATTTATCTGATCTGTTGCATAAATAAACTTCATTCATCACAAGTACATGAAGTTTCCTATTCGAAATTTTTTGTAAGGACGCATATACGATCTACTGAGCATATATGAACTTGCTCATCTTTGCAAGTCTATAAAGAAAGACTAAAGAAGTTGAAACACGAAATCGGTTTGAACTTTGACCATGCATGCTCAAGCAATTGTTTTATAACAGTAGAATAATTTCTGAATTGAATTCATTACTTAATTGGAAGACGAGATAATTAATTACCGAATATGTGGGTCAGGTCACATTAAAAATCTCTACCTAGATTTTTAAGTCTTGTTTCATCATGGACTAGGGAAGAGGCCGCGGGATAGATAAATTAGATTAGTAATACTGTTCCAACTTGCCTAAGACTGAGCCGGTTTATTGACATGCCCATTTGTTGACCTTAGCTAATCTTGACCCACCTCATCTCAACTTGTTTAAAAGTGGGCTGATTTTTTGCTCTAATTGATCCAGGAGTAATTTTGCTAAAAATAATTTTAAAATAATTTTTTTTAGAGCAAAAAACATAAATAGGCAAAATTTAAGAATTTTTTTCACAAACCTAGCAGCATCAGGTATTTTACATATATGGCCATTAAATAATTCGTTGCCTAGCAGATAGCTTTAAACCTTGCACCTAAAATCACGCAACCAAAGCATTTTATTACCTTAAAAAAGGTTAATCAAGTTGCACTATTCAAAAAAGACTTTGTACTTAATTATTACTCACATTACGTTATTTGGTTATTCCCATTTACACAAGAAATAAAACTTATAAATCTGGAATAACATGTATAATAATATACATATGGAAGCCCAGAATATAATCTTAGAATTGTGCTAATATACGTTGTATAAGCCATGTATAAACTCTACCAGATAATATACCAAGTAAAAATCATGTATATATTTATATATTTTAACATAAATTCTCCAATTGTATATATTGATTGTGTATTAATATTAATAATAATGAACATATATATAGTACGTGATTATGTATAAATGTGTATATGCACAATATAATGATGATATTTAATAATATACGAATTACAGTAAANATATATATATATATATATATGAAATAATTTTGTTATATTACATATTTACTTATCACTATTTAACTATATAATTGGTATAATAATAGTATAACTATAAAATGTGGAATTGTTCTTCAATGCATTTATATTTCAATTATTCTGAATTCGTCGCAAGAGTACAACTTCCCCCAGAATTGATTCTTAATATATTGCATATATAATTAGCATTTAATTATATAAAGGTATAATAATTGATACAAATTATAATTGTATCATGTATATCGTGTCCGTATTTATTAATTTACTATTTAGAAAAAAATTCTAGTATATTTACATAATAATTATGATATTTACGTATAAGCAATTTTTAATAATATAAATGGCGCAAGTATATTTATTTTTTTTCTTCTTTTTTTTCAAGCACAAAGGGAAACAATTGATGGGGGGCGGGGGGAGAAATAAGAGACAAAGTAGCAAGAGAAAGAAGTTGGATGCTTAATTAGCCAAAAAAATAAGGAAGAACGGATGTGGGGTTTTTGTGTGTGTGTGTGTGTGTGTGTTTGGGGGGGGACAAAGTATACGTTAATGAGGATCAAAATAGATCCCTCATTTAGTGCTTCTTCATTTAATTTTAAAAAAACTGACAATTAAATGCTATTAGTGTAAAAAAAAAACTCTCATTTATGTAATAATTACAATACTAATATTTTCTTAAATATTCTTTTAAAAGTGCTCAGCCATGTATATTTCTCTTTTTAGTTGGTATGTTATATATGATCATAACAAAAAAAAGTCTCATTTAATACTTAAATAATTTTTATAAGAAAATAACATATAGTATTAATTAAAGCTTGATAAAAATTAGATGGGTTAAAATATGACCCAAATTATAGCCCATTTTGACACAACTCATTTCAACCGAATTAACTTTCGGGCCGGTTATTGAATCAGCCTATTTTGTCCCGCCTAAAATGAGTTCAACCCGCCCATTTGAGTTGCGGATGTTTTAGCAAAATGGAGTGTCGGAAGACCAAATAAGACTATATGTTCTCCTAATTCACTAACTGAGCAAGCTAAACAAAGACCATATAGGTTGGATCTCATTCAGATGGACAGGAAGAATCTATTTTTGTGAATTCTTATAGATAAAGATGCTTCTTTTCTTCTGTATTATTGGTTCTTTTAGGTATATTCTGGGAGATACATCTGTGTAGTAAATTTTTTGTATAGACAGGCATGTTTTGGAGTTAAGGATGTTTAATATCCTCCTCCTTACTGTATGTAACTTTTGTTCACTTGTGGAAGGGACACGCCGCCATACTGCGAAATTGCAGTTAATTAAGAAAATTAATAGCGGCATTGTATAGTTGAGAAATGGAGTGCTAATTTGACTAATTCTTGGAATAGTACTATACTTGTAATTGGATTAGTGGGATACAATGCGTACGTCTTTCTGAATCAACTGGATGTATAGTTACCAACTGGTGATTTTTGGGAGCTTTCTTTCGTGCATAATCGCTTACTGTTCTATATCGGACTCGGACATAAATCTTATATATGTTCACTTTATGAAAGGCAAGTTAAAGGAAGACGATACTAGAGAAAAAAAAAAAAAAAAAGATAAAAGCTCACTACTAAAAATTCGGCAAAAAGCGACCAAAAATTTGCGACCAAAATTGGTCTGTCAAGAAAAGCGACCAAAGTTGGTCGCTAAATTGGAGAAAATAATTAAAAAATAATTGTAAATACATTAGCGACCAAGGTTTGTCGCTTTTTGGTCGATAATGTGGTCAAAATATTGACCAGACTGGTCAGACTTGCATGGTCAAAGAAATGTTGAATTTAGCGACCAACTTTGGTCGCTAAAGTGGGACCAAGTTATAAAATTTTAATAATTATATTATTATTTTAAAAAATTATAAAATATAAATAAATAAAATTTAAAATAAGCGACCAAAGTTGGTCGCTTATGAGAAGGGAAGAAACTAGAGACCAACTTTGGTCGTTAATCTGGGACCCAGATATAAAATTTTAATAATTATATTATAATCTAAATAAAATTATAAAGTATAAATAAATAAAATTTAAAATCAGCGACCAAAGTTGGTCGCTTAGGAAAAGAGAAGAAAATAGAGACCAACTTTGGTCGCTAATCTGGGACCCAGATATAAAATTTTAATAATTATATTATTATTTAAATAAAATTATAAAATATAAATAAATATAATTTAAAATTAGCGACCAAAGTTGGTCTCTTTTCAGGTCAACATTGGTCAAAATTAAAAATCACTTTTATATTTACTATCTAAATAATATAAATGTAATCCGTTAACAATTTTGTAATACAAGAGAAGAATACACTAAAATATACTTTACATGCTATATATGTAGTTAAAATTGTACAACGAAGCGTGTTTTATATATATATATATATATATAGAGAGAGAGAGAGAGAGAGANTATATATATATAAAAGAACATGAAGCGCTAGGAACACACGGTCGGGTTATTTTAGGGATTGAATATTCAAAACAAAACGTCTCGACCTATATCAATTAATCTGTTATAATTGATTCATCGACTTATAACCTAGTGATGCATGAATGTAATTCATTAATTCTGTTATAATACAAATAATGGATACAGTATCATATACTATAACATGCTATATATGTAGTTAAAGCAGCACGAAGTGTGTGTGTTATATATATACACGCACTAACATATACTATAACATGTTATACATACGTTATAGTATTACAATGAAGTGTTTGTGTGTGTGTATATATATATATATATATATATATACACGTTATAATATTACAGTGATAGTCGTATATATGTATCAATCCCTAAAATAACCCGACCATGTGTTCCTAGCGCTTATATATAAAAGAACATGAAGCGCTAGGAACACAGGGTCGGGTTATTTTAGAGATTTATACACTTGTAAATTGGTTCATCGACTTATAACAGAGTGATGAATGAATGTTATATACATACACACACTAACATATACTATAATAAGTTATATATACGTTATAGTATTACAGTGAAGTGTCTGTGTGTGTGTGTGTGTGTGTATATATATATATATCAATTCATTAATTATTCGTACGTAGTAATGTATAAGATTGATCAACAATTACAATATAGTTTATGCGTGTGTATGACATTACTCATATACTTAAATATAACTTAAAAAATTACTTTACGTAGATGCTATTATAATCTATTAAAATTAATTACCTAGTTAATAATTATTTATAATAATTTTAGTTAAATAAAATAAATATTTATAGCTAATAATAATTTTTTTATAGCTTAGAATATTTAAAAACAGAAAAAAAAAAAAAATTAATTGCGACCAACGTTGGTCGCTATTTTTGGTCAAACGGTCAAACTTAATTACAGACCAAAATAGCGACCAACTTTGGTCGCTTTTCCTAAAAACAGATACCAAAAACGGGTTTCCCCCCATTTTTCATATTATCTCCCCAAAATTTCCCCAACCCTCTCTTTCCTTCCCGTTCTCGCCTGACCCACTGCCTCGCCGGACCACTGCCTCGCCGGACCTCTGCTCGCTTGTCGGACCGCTGCTCGTGCCGCCTCTCCTCGCCGGACACTGCCCACCAACTGCAACCCCCCCCCCCCCCCCCNGCCAACGCCCCCCCCCCACAGCCACCCCCCCCCCCCCCCCCTCTCCTTCTCCACCTAAAAAAAGGTAGGTTTGAACTATAACCATGAATCTTTTTCTAGTTTTTTTTCCAATTATTTCAACATTGTAGTTTATTGTTTCAATTAGTGTTTCAATTCTTTGAACATTTTATTTTATTGAGGATTAGGGTTTAGGTCTTGTTTTAATTAATTTTATTAACTAATTAGTTTAATTAGTGTTGAATTTAGTTTAGTTAGATTTGAATTATGTATTGTCTTGATAGTTTAGTTAGAATTTAGGGTTTAGAATATGATTTGAATTTTTTGGATATGAATTGAAATTTTAGGATATGAATTGGACTTTTAGTTTATCTATTGTAATTTTAGTTTATAAATTGAAATTTTTGGATATGAATTGAGCCTTTAGGATATGAATTGAACTTTTAGTATATGAATTGGGCTTTTAGTTTATGTATTGTAATATTAATTTATAAATTTAAATTTTTGGATATGATTGAGCCTCTAGGATATGAATTGAACTTTTAGGATATAAATTGGACTTTTAGTTTATGTATTGGAATTTTAGTTTATAAATTGAAATTTTTGGATATGAATTGAGCCTTTAGGATATGAATTGAACTTTTAGGATATAAATTGGACTTTTAGTTTATGTATTGTAATATTAATTTATAAATTTAAATTTTTGGGTATGAATTGAGCATTTAGGATATGAATTGAACTTTTAGGATATGAATTGGACTTTTAGTTTATGTATTGTAATTTTAGTTTATAAATTGAAATTTTTGGATATGAATTGAGCCTTTAGGATACGAATTGAGCCTTTAGGATATGAATTGAACTTTTAGGATATGAATTGGCCTTTTAGTTTATGTATTATAATATTAATTTATAAATTTAAATTTTTGGATATGAATTGAGCCTTTAGGATATGAATTGAACTTTTAGGATATGAATTGGACTTTTAGTTAATGTATTGAAATTTTAGTTTATAAATTGAAATTTTTGGATATGAATTGAGCCTTTAAGATATGAATTGAACTTTTAGGATATGAATTGGGCTTTTAGTTTATGTATTGTAATATTAATTTATAAATTTAAATTTTTGGATATGAATTGAACTTTTAGGATATGAATTGGACTTTTAATTTAAATATCGGAATTTTAAGAAATTTTAATATATGAATTGAACTTTTAGGATATGAGTTGAACCTTTAGGATATGAAATTAATTAACTAAAAA